>JAGXJF010001154.1:0-266805 GCA_019208055.1 Stipa capillata
TCATGCATTGATCAAAGTGATAATTCCTTATATGCCTTGATCAAATGGGTTCATCTTTGCTTCTCCTTGGCAAACAAGATCAACTGCGAACTTGAGGGGTCCAAAATTGCTTTAAGTCAGACTTGACTTCCTGTCTACTATAAGATATGAGCAGTATAATTTACTGAAACAGCAAATAGAAAATCTAGCTGGCCTACCAGTAGCCCTACCAACAACAGAGCTAGGCAGAGGACACAGTGAAATTGTAAGCATGGAATATTTAGTCCCACTTCATGTAAAGCTTTATATTGTCTAGGAATTATGTCCTACTACAAACATGCAAGCTGAGTATTCTAATACACGATACTTACTTTTGTCAAGTTTTTCTTCTCCACCCCATAGCCCTTCACATAGAGATAACCAAGTCCATTGTAAGCTGAGTACTGTTCCTGCTTTGCAGCGAGTACCAACCACTTGTATGCTTCAGTGTAGTTTCTTTCCACCCCAGCACCTCTAGCATAGATCTCTCCCCAGTAGCTCCCATCGCATGCGTATCTCCTTTCTCCACTGCCTTAGAGAACCATGTGATATGCTTTGCCATAATCACGTCTGAGTCCTCGATAGTCCATAGTAATACAGAAGCCCTAATTTGTACATGTGCGACAGCATTGCCTCGTTGTGCCTGGTACTCTGTGATTGAAAGTCTTCATCACTCCTCACCACGGGACTTCCTCAAGGCGTCCTTGTTTTCTCAGTTCCACTGTGTAGCCGGACGGTTCAATCACTGGTGGCTCCTTTGAGATCAACGAGCTTGTCAGGGCAGCCTCTGCAAGTTCAGCATATAGTGTGACTGCCTCTTCATACATCTGCAAAAGCAAATTGTTCAAGTCAACGATAGTAATCAGATATGGCAATAGCATTGAACCAAATATAACCCAGTGTCCCCAGTGATCTGAACGAAAGCAGCATCATAACAATTAGGTCCAAATAAAATAGAGCATAGAGCATAGATATCAATTAAAAGTGAAGTGGCAGAAACAGAGTAAAGATATTAAAAAATGTAATAGACTGTCAACAAATTATACCTTGACCAAAATCAATCAAGGCACCAATTTCATACTACAAATTGAAACAATAATGATAAGCTTGTTTCAATGTAGTTCCAATCATGACAGACAACCACAGATTGCACAATGAACACAAGCAAATCAAAGAAATAACAAAACTCAACAATTGTCAAGATAACAGCACAACAGCCATCCACTATCGCGATACAAGATGAAAACAGACTGGAACAACAACACGAAACTAAGCTTGACGTTCTTACTACATCAAAACAGTAAAATATTGGGCAACTACATAAGTCTAGTATGGATCAAGGAATTCGTGTGTGAGCCTTAATTACATACCGGAGGACTTTCAGAGGCAGTTGAGAAAACTGCACAGTTAAAATTTTGTTTAATACAACTGAATTTCGTCAGCTTGATTCATGTGCAGGGGTGGAGCTACTTGTAGACCAACATGGGCCACAGCCCCCCTTCAGTGTTGCAATCCATTAAAGATAGTACTACATACTAGGTCTAGCAAGTGCTTAAGCAAGAAATTAGCCCCCTCTTTCCTATGTAATATATTCTACTTTGAGCGATAGCCACCTCTTTAATTATGCTCAGCTCGCCCCTGTTCATGTTGTTTAGATCACCTCCAACTTCCAAGTTGAGTGGACTGCCAGATAATGCAGAGGTCACAGGAATACATTAACCCCAAATAAATATGACCCGCCACTACAACTCCAGAGATGACAAAGAGGGGGAAAGTCAGTTAAACATAACAGCATGTCCGTACACATTTTGCTGCAACATGAAGTTAAAATCGAAATCATGCTAAGAATTACATGTACCAACGAACATTACTATAGGTTACCAATAAAATTTAACAACCTAGCCATCAAAAGTTAGCTATGTGAGGTTGATCCCTTCACAACGCGATGCAAGCTAGCTAACTAACCTCATACCAAGTCACTCAATCATGGAATGCCCACTCGAATGCGCAAACTGCACGAGTAAGCAAGCAAACAATCGAATCAAATCACCTCACCTCCTGGCGGAAATAGGTGTAGGCGAGCGCCATCTTAGACTGGAGGTCTCCTGCGTCGGCGGCGAATTTGTGCAGCAGGAACGCGCGCGAGCGGGACACCGGGCGCGTCATCCCGGCCCCGGAAAGGAACGCGAGCGCGGACTGCGCGCCCGGGTGCCCTCCCCGCAGCCGCAGCCTCGATCTGCGCAGCCGCGGTGGAGAACGCGGCATCGTCCCCCCGAGGAGGCCGCGGAGATCATTGCGCGGGCGCCCGCGGCGAAGAGCGCGTCGGATGGTGAGTCCGGCTCATCGCCCGAGGGGGAGGGCGTGGTGGGGTCAAGGAGGGGGACCCAGGAGGATGGAGAGAGGAGGGGGTCGGTGGCGGGGAGTCGTCGGCGAAGTCATCCCAGTCGTCGGTATCGGCGTCGGCGGAGGGCAGTGAGGCGTGCGTGCCGGAGGCGTCCTTGAGGAAGTCGTCACCGGAGAGGACCAGTACGAAGGGGCGTACGGACGAGGCGCGGGGGAGTAGGGCGGCGATGGCGACGGCGACCGCGGCGAGTAGGAGGAGATGGCGGTGGAGGATGCCAGCCATCGGCGAAGGCACCGGACGAGATCCCTTGTTCTACAGTGGGTCGGGAATTAGGAGGTGGTTAACCGCGGGACTGACAGGTGGGGCTGTCCAGCTACGGCGGCGTGACGTGGAGATGGGATG
Organism: Stipa capillata; assembly: GCA_019208055.1. Classification (NCBI taxonomy): domain Eukaryota; kingdom Viridiplantae; phylum Streptophyta; class Magnoliopsida; order Poales; family Poaceae; genus Stipa; species Stipa capillata. Next base: position 2,765 of record JAGXJF010001154.1, read on the forward strand.
GTCCATGGTTTAGACGTGTACCGTGCGACGTGATTGGCTGGGGATTTGATTTTGGAGCTCAGCTTTTTTTCAATAATATTATTTTTCATTAATTAAACAAAGACAGTACAACGAATTTTAGAGTTTAGGTGGATTTGGGACTTTGAGTAATCTTATATGACCCCTTTAGTAACGGCTTCTCCAGCGGCTTCTTTCAGAATTTAGTTTTATAGAAGCCTCGACGAATTTGACAAGCGGCTTCTGGGAGAAGCTGCTAAGAGGGCTATGAGCCCAAAGGTAAGATGATCCACAACTAAATATTGGTTGGGCCACAGTTTACTACGCTTCGCTTAAGTTTGCGTTGAGCTTGTCATATCTGCGCTTGGAACATGAAAATTTTGCCGATTTTTTAAGGAAATCAACTTCAAGTACCCGGAAAGGCGGATAAGTTTAGCCTCAACGGAAATCTTTTGTCACATTTGTGAATCACCAGACTAGAGCAATCCACAATCCAGGTCCACGCATCTCAAAGCTAATCCAAAGGACAAGGAAATCAACTTGAGAGTTAACAAAAATCAGCCAACTCGTAAACTGCAAACTCGTTTCGAAAAATCGGTGCAAAATTTTCTGTGTTCCAAGCAGGGACTCCTGATCCGTTTGAACTTTGAAGCCCGAAATAGTTAAGGCTTTGTTATGAGATTGAAATGCTAGACACGTTTTTCTTCTCCCGTTCTCTTGGAAAGAAAGTGATTCATCTAAAAAAGAACGTGATTTGGAAGACTGTGACCGACTACTGTATGCTGTTGTACAGCAAAACGTATACGACCTATCACAGCACATGACTCAACCGCTCCACGCTTCAACAAAATGGAACATAGTTCATTGCATTGTTTTATTGCGTTCAAAATCTGCATCACCTCTAGTATGTAGAGTACTAGTCTGTGTTGTATCCTAACTACTGCAGAATCAGAGTAGCAACGCGTAGTCGAGCTCAGGAGAATTGGAGATAGAGGAGAGAATTGAGGATCGGAGCAGAGAGACAGGGATAGGAAGCTGAGAGGTCTTTTTCTTTTCTTTCTTTCAGTTCTATTACATAGCGGGCTTATAAGCTGCCCACACACTCACCGACTACTGGCCCCCACATGGCCCACACGACCCTCTCATTCTGGTGGCGCTGCTCCCATTCCTGCCTTCTTCATCTTCTGAACTTCATCCTCAGTTTCGTCAGAGTTCAGTCCCTCCGACAGCGATGTCATGGCACCAGGTGACTGAGGCGTGACATTACCGCCCCCTTGAGACTCAGCGTGTCCCCATGCTGAGGCCAGTGGGAAAACGAGCCCGCACCACAGAATCATCTTCCCAAGTCGCCATATCAGCCGGGAAGTTTGTCCACTTGATCAACACCTGAAGGTGAGCTGCATTACCTCTTTTGACCAGACGGTGATCCAAAATTTGCTCAGGTTCCACATCAGCAGTATCCAAATCCAGAGGGGGTGGTAAGGAGGAAAACACCGGGGTATAATCGGGAACATGATCTTTCAATTGTGATACATGAAAAACTGGATGCACCTGACTGTCAGCCGGAAGATCAAGCTTATACGCAAGGGAGCCAATTTTCTCCAGAATAGTGAATGGACCAAAATACTTCATAGCCAATTTAGGAAATGGGCGATTGACCACCGAACGCTGGGCATAAGGTTGGAGCTTGAGATAGACTTGCTCCCCCACCTGAAAATCCCTAGGTGATCGTTTTGTGTCAGCATATTGCTTCATGCGTAGCTGAGCACGGCTCAATTGTTGTTTCAGCCAGGTAGAATATTGTTCTCTATCTTTCAGTAGTGCATCCACATCAGTGATGATGAAGAATCTAAAGCCGGCAGTAGAGCATAATGTGGATCACAGCCATACAAGGCTTTGAAGGGAGTAGTACCTAGGGCAATATGGAAAGAGGAGTTGTACCAATACTCAGCTAAAGGTAACCAAAGAGCCCATTTGGTTGGTGTAGTACTAACTGAACACCTCAAAAACATCTCCAAACACTGATTTACCCTTTCACTTTGGCCATTAGTCTGGGGATGGTAAGCTGTTGTCGACGAGTAAACGTCTCTAGCGGTGGTCCGAATGGACCCCCTTGTTGGTTCGGCCGGGGGCGATATAGAGTTTTTCTTATGAGCCGGTGATGGCGTTTCAAGGATGAGGGTGGTTATGATGCTTGATGCCGGAGACACAGGGATTTTTCCAGGTTCAGGCCACCCGGAGGTGTAATACCCTACGTCCTGCTTGTTTTTGTATATATGTGTGTATATGGCAAGTATGATGAGTTACAGAGGTACGCACTGTTCTTCTTCTAGCTCTAGCCCGGAGGAAGAACGGTGCTTCTTTGATAAGGAGTAAACTTAGAGAGATCTAACCTAGGAAAATCAGCCAACCCTTTGCATGGACCAGGCTCTCCCCTTATATACTCGGGGGAATACCACATAGGTCGGCAAAGGAGAACATGAGCTATACTTGTGCTGTAGACGACGTGGGCGCTACTGGAAGCGCCCACACCTTCATTTAATGCCCACTTGAGACTTTCGGCCGGGCCGTCGCCTCGCGGTGTGTCGGAGCAGGGGCTCTGACACCTTTGCCTTCGGCGGGCCCCGCGGACGGAGACTTACGGGGTTTCTTCTGACTGGGTTGGTAAGACGTCCTCTCGCGGGCCCCATAGGTCAGCCTCTCATGCCGCGCAATTGATCGCGCGGCGGCGTCCCCCATGGGGTAAAAAGGGTTGACAGCGACAGGGCGTGCGAGGCGGCGCGCTTGGTCGGTCAAAGAATCTGTCAGCCCGGGCCCACCCCTCAGAGAGAGAGAGAGATAGCTCACAGAGCTTATCGCCTGCACCGGTGGGACCCGGCCTGATCGTCATCATGCCCTCACAGGGCTTTGGGTTCCCCGTCGGAATGACAGGCATTAAATGCCTCCGCCAGGGCGGAGGCTTGCTGGAGAAGCTTGGCGCCGGACGACGTGCATGGACGAGGGCCCCACCAGAGGACACGTCATCCCCCGGGCACTCGGTCCCGAGTGACCTCCTTCGCTAGGAGGGGCGCCAGTTGTCTTCTACGCGCCCCTGAGCAACCCCGAGCGCTCGCGGAGCACCCGCTGGGGGGCCGCTCGGGGCGCCTTGAAGGGGGAGCCCGAGGGAGAGTGCTCGGGGGGCGGACCCCGAGCGCTCCCCTGGGCCCCACATCTGCCAAGATGCCGAGCGCTCGGGAGGGGACCCCGAGCGCGCCTTTCGCCTTCTGGGACGCCGAGCGCTCGGGGACGGACCCCGAGTGCTCGCTCAGCGCATGGGCCGTGGATTCCCGGAGGCCCACGATTCCTTCTGGCTTGCGGATGCAGCCTCTGGAGGAGAACCCCTGGTTCCTTGGGATTGGCCGCGGGCTTCGTACGACGATCCGGGTGGGGCCCAAGGCCCCAGCGACCGGAGCGCCACGCGTCACCCTCTGCGGCATCCGGTTGGCCTCCGCCGGCGGTTAGGGGTACCCTGGGCCCCATTCCGCCGACAGTAGCCCCCGGCCTTATCTCCCAGCAATGGCCCGAAGGGCTGCGACTGGGGATAGGGCCTTTCCTTCTTGGGCCAAAAAAGATGCCGGCCCATTCTGATGCGCCCTGCGGAGGGGCGCTTTTAATGCGCCGCGCGCGGAGCGGGAGCGACGCCCAATCCGCACGCGCCACCTGGCCGCGGCGCTTCGGGTTACGCCCGCGCGGGAAAAGCGCGCTGCTCCGGACGGTTGCGTGCCCCGGATTTCGCGCGACTGCAAATTCACTGCCAACGGCAGTAAATTGACAGTCCATCATTGTTTTTGGAAACCGTCTTGCGGTTGATCTTCTGCGGTTTTCTTTTTGAAAAGAAAACCACTTCTCACTTTTGAACTTTTCGCCTCCTTGCGCAAACGCTCTGTCTCCCAAAGTACTTGCGCTTTCTTCGTCTTCTTCCTCCCGCCGCCGCCATTTTCGCCTCCCGAAAGCTTTCTCCGCCACCAATTCGCCACCATAATGACTCGCCGCAAGACCCGGCAGAGCGGCTCCCCGACCCCGAGCTCGCCTAGCGTGCTCCAGAAGTCCCGCCTCCTCAACGAGGAGGCGATGGACAAGGTCCGGGGCATCGTGGTGCCGGAGGGCCGCCCGAACCCGACGGTGGTGCGAGCGGCGACGTACCCGCCGAACCCGCGGGCGAACGAAGCGGTGATCTTCACGAGCTTCCTGGGGGCGGGACTTCTGCCGCCATTCTCGGCGTTCTTCATGGAGGTCCTCAAGGATTATGGGGTCCACCTTCTCCATCTCACCCCCAACTCCGTGGTAGTGCTGGCGATCTTCGCCCACCTCTGCGAGATGTTCGTCGGGGTGATGCCGTCGGTGGCGCTCCTTCGGCATTACTTCGTCCTCCGATCGGTCGGGAGGACGCGGGGCTCCGGCCGAGCGGAGGTCACCGGCAGCGCCAACTTCCAGCTCCGGGGAGGGAAGGAGGCCGATCCTTACATTCCGCAGAAGTTGCGGAATAAATGGGACGACTGGCGCCAGCAGTGGTGCTATGTCAACACCGACCCGGCGACGGAACTGCTGATCCCGGAGGCGCCGGCGGAGCACACGAAGGCATGGGAGTACATGGACCCGAGCGACAAGGAGCTGTTTTTGGCGGTGGCGCGCATCACCCAACTTCAGGAGCTGGGGCTGACGGCCACCATGGTCGTCGGCGATTTCCTCCGACGCCGGCTGGCGCCGCTACGGGAGCGCGCGCGACCGGCGTGGATGTACACCGGCGATGATGACTTCTGCCGGACGGAGGTCGGCGCTGGCAAGAACCTGACCCCTGCCGTGGTGGCGATGTTGCTGAAGGTGCTGCTCGGGGAGCAAGATCCTTCGCAGGCCGAGCTCGCCCGGCCGGACCTGCCACTCTGCGTGCACGCGGACTCGGCGACAAAGTCGGCCAGAGCTCGGCTCTTGATAGCATGGTTGCTGACGAAGCGGAGGTTGAATTCCCCGAGCTCGATGGCCCACTCGACGACTCGTCCAGTGGCCTCCCGGTTGCGGAGGATTCGCTCGAGGGGGAAGGCCGTAACCACCCGGACCTCGTGCGCTTGGAAATAATGCCGAAGCTTCCTCGACGCGACGAGCACCGCGTAGAGGAGCTTCTGTGCTTGAGGGTAGCGCGTCTTGGCGTCCCGCAATACTTCACTGACGAAGTACACGGGATGCTGCTGTATGCGCACCCGAGTAGAAGACTCCCCGGGGCCAGCCCCCGAGCGACTAGCTTCGTTCCCGAGCAAGGCGGGTTGCTCGGGGTCGCTCGGGGCTCGGGGCCCTAAGGTACCTTCGGGGGCAGAACCGCTCGGGGGCTCGGACCCGAGCGTTCCTTCAAGTCCCCGAGGGCCTCGCTCGGGAGCTTGGACCCGAGCGCCTTTACTTGGCCGGGGGATGCCGGGAGCTCGGACCCGACCACCCGCTCGGCCACGAGGACTGCACTCACCACCCGGGGCGTCACCGAGAGGTAAAGGAGCAAAGGCTCCTCGGGTCTCGGTGCGACCAAGACCGGAGGTGAGGTGAGATATTTCTTGAGGCCCTCGAGGGCCTGCTCGGCGTCGGGGGTCCACTCGAAGTGGCCCGACTTCTTGAGAAGCTTGAACAAAGGGAGGCCCCGCTCCCCGAGCTTGGAGATGAAGCGCCCCAAGGCGGCCATGCAGCCCGTTAGGCGCTGCACGTCCTTGAGACGAGCCGGCGGGCGCATCTGGTCGATGGCCCGGATCTTCTCGGGGTTGGCTTCTATGCCTCTGCTTGAGACTAAGAAGCCGAGAAGCTTGCCGGATGGGACCCCGAAGATGCACTTCTCGGGGTTTAGCTTCATACGAGTACTGCGGAGACTATTGAAAGTCTCGGCGAGATCCTCGATGAGCGTCTCCTCGCGTCTTGACTTGACGACGAGGTCGTCGATGTAGGCCTCTACATTGCGACCCAGCTGGCGACTGCAAAGTCATACGCATGGCCCGTTGATAGGTCGGGCCAGCGTTTTTTTAACCCGAAAGGCATGCGGACATAGCAAAAGGTCCCCGCAGGGGTTGTAAATGAAGTTTTCTCTTCATCCTCTACCGCCATACTAATCTGATGATAACCAGAGTAGGCATCTAAAAAACAGAGAAGATCACACCCCGCGGTGGAATCTACTATCTGATCGATGCGAGGTAAAGGAAAAGGGTCTTTAGGACAAGCCTTATTGAGGTCGGTGTAGTCCACGCACATCCTCAGCTTGCCGTTCGGCTTGGGCACGACGACGGGGTTGGCGAGCCACTCGGGGTGCAGGACTTCCCGGATGAAGCCCGGCCCCGAGGAGCCTGTCGACCTCCTCTCGGACGAACTCCTGCCGTTCTGGTGCTTGGCGGCGCACCTTCTGCCGGATGGGCCGAGCGTCGGGACGCGCGGCAAGACGGTGCTCAGTCACTTTCCTAGGGACCCCGGGCATGTCGGACGGTTGCCACGCAAACCGTCAGCGTTTGCCCGGAGGAAAGTGACGAGCGCGCCTTCCTATTTGGCGGCCAGACGGCCGCCGATCTTGACGGTCTTGGACGCGTCTTCTCCCAGGGCCACTTCCTTGACAGGGACAGAATCATCGGGGACAACTCTGACCTTGCTCGGGGGCGGACCCGGGGACTTGGGTAGCTCGGGGATGTCACCGGCGGCAGCGACTTGGGAGAAAAGCTGCTCGGCGCAGGCGACGGAGCCCCGGATATCAGCCGGCACCGTGATGGCGCCGCTGGAGCCCGGCATCTTGACTGTCAAGTAAGCATAATGGCATGCCATCATGAACTTGGCGAACGCTGGGCGCCCCAAGATGCCGTTGTAGGGTAGCTCGAACTCGGAGACATCGAAGATGATGCGCTCGGTTTCGGAAATTGTCCTTGGTGCCAAAGGTGACCATCAAGGGCACCTGGCCCAAGGGCGTGGTGTAGCCAGGGGAGACGCCGAAGAAGGGAAGCGTCGGCTGCAGCTCCGCCCGGGGAACCTGCATTTTATTGAACACCTCGGGGGACAGGAGATTGAGCCCCGCGCCCCTGTCGATGAGCATGCGGGTTACCTTGATATTGCAGATGGTGGGGGAGACCACGAGCGGGAAGCGGCCCACGCCCGAGATGCTCTCAGGGTGGTCCGAACGGTCGAAGGTGAGCGGGATCTCCGACCACTTGAGGGGTCGCGAAGCGCTGGCGCTCGGGGTTGCCGAGCACACCTCGCGCGCCAATAGCTTGAACTGGCGGCGCGAGGTGGGCGTAAAGGCGCCCCCGTTGATGCACGCGACGGCCTCGGGCTCCTGGAAGCCGAGATCGTCACCTCCTCCGCTGGGCTCTTCGCCGGCGTCGCGCTGGCGCTCCTCCCTCTGCTTCTTGTTCCTCTCGGCGAGGAACTTGACCGTCCGGCATTCGGAGAGGTCATGCCGCTCGGTTTCGTGGATGGGACACCATAGACCCGAACTCGGCTGAGGAGCTCGGGGTGGCTTCTTGCCGCCGCTGGGCCCGCCAAGCGAGGGCTTACGAGGCTTAGCCTCCGCCGCCGCGACGGGCTCGGACTTACGCTTCTTGCCCTTCTTATCCCGCTTCCCGGAGGAGCGAGAAGGGCCGGCGCCCTCGACCGTTGATTGGTCGGGGCGCGGGTCATGCCAAGCACGGGCTTCCGCCGCCTTAGCGCACTTGTCCGCGATAGCGAACAAGTCCGCGGTGGACTAGACGTCCCGGGTGCCCAGCTTCTCCAGCATCTTTTCGTCGCGGACTCCTTGTCGGAAAGCGACGATAACTGCTTGGTGAGATATCTTGGGGATGGTGTTGCGCACCTGGCTGAAACGCTGAATGAAGTGCCGCAACGTTTCCCCTTTTCGCTGCCGGAGAGCGTGGAGATCGCTCTCCGTGCCAGGACGCTCGAAAGTGCCCTGGAAGTTCGCCACGAACTGGTGACAAAGGTCCTCCCAGGATGAAATGGATCCTGAGGGGAGGTTCATGAGCCAGGACCGGGCCGAACCCTTGAGGGCCATCGGAAACCAGTTGGCCATGACCTTCTCGTCGCCTCCAGCGGCCTCCACCGCGGTGGGGTAGATCTGGAGGAACTCCTCAGGGTGGAAAGACCCATCGTACTTCTGCGGCAACTCTGGGGGCGAAATTTATTTGGCCAGGTGACGCGTCGAAGTTCGGGCGTGAAGGCCTGGCAACCCACCCCATAACGGGGGTTGCCGGTCTCCTTGTCTTGTCGGACGGTGTGATGCGCCCGGGAGCGCGCGCGGCCGGCGACAGGGCCGGAGGAGGAATCGACCTCGTCCGCCCTGTCGCGCTCGCGCTGGCGCTCGATGACGGTGCGTGCGTCCTCCACTTCGCGCCTACCGAGGCGGTGGCGAAGATCTTGAGGGTTCCCCCGTGCCGGAGAGGCGACCGAGGGTGGAGATCCGTCGCGCCGACCACCGGCAGGCGCGCGCGGCAGACGCGCTGGAACCGGCGGCGAAGCCGCTGAGGGGACGGTGCGGGCACCGGCGCGCCCGGAAGAAGCGTGGACGCTCCTGGCCGCTGCTTCGCGTCGGGCGGTGTCGACCAGGTTAGCGAGGTCCTGGAGCCACGGGCCCACGGGGGACGCCGCTGGCACCGGGACGGGAGGATGCCGGAGGAGGTACTACTGCGCCGCCTGCAGCGTGTTTCCTTCCCCGGTATCCGCGAAGTCCAGCCGACGGCGAGGCGGAGGCGGCCGAGAAGGCCCGGCAACATCTCCAGAGGCCTGCGCGCGTGGCCGGAACTCAAAGCGGGCAGCAGCCGATGACGCCCCGCCGGTGTCGTTGAGCAGATCGTCGAGGCCGGCGGGGTCCGACTCGTCCGATGCTTCGTTTCCGCCCAAGCTCACCTCATTTTGAGGCAGATCATCTTGGGGCAGATCGGGATTCGCCATGGGAGCAGGCTCGAAAAAACTCTAGACGCCCCCTACCTGGCGCGCCAGCTGTCGACGAGTAAACGTCTCTAGCGGTGGTCCGAATGGACCCCCTTGTTGGTTCGGCCGGGGGCGATATAGAGTTTTTCTTATGAGCCGGTGATGGCGTTTCAAGGATGAGGGTGGTTATGATGCTTGATGCCGGAGACACAGGGATTTTTCCAGGTTCAGGCCACCCGGAGGTGTAATACCCTACGTCCTGCTTGTTTTTGCATATATGTGTGTATAAGACAAGTATGATGAGTTACAGAGGTACGCACTGTTCTTCTTCTAGCTCTAGCCCGGAGGAAGAACGGTGCTTCTTCGATAAGGAGTAAACTTAGAGAGATCTAACCTAGGAAAATCAGCCAACCCTTTGCATGGACCAGGCTCTCCCCTTATATACTCGGGGGAATACCACATAGGTCGGCAAAGGCGAACATGAGCTATACTTGTGCTGTAGACGACGTGGGCGCTACTGGAAGCGCCCACACCCTCATTTAATGCCCACTTGAGACTTTCGGCCGGGCCGTCGCCTCGCGGTGTGTCGGAGCAGGGGCTCTGACACCTTTGCCTTCGGCGGGCCCCGCGGACGGAGACTTACGGGGTTTCTTCTGACTGGGTTGGTAAGACGTCCTCTCGCGGGCCCCATAGGTCAGCCTCTCATGCCGCGCAACTGATCGCGCGGCGGCATCCCCCCATGGGGTAAAAAGGGTTGACAGCGACAGGGCGTGCGAGGCGGCGCGCTTGGTCGGTCAAAGAATCTGTCAGCCCGGGCCCACCCCTCAGAGAGAGAGAGAGATAGCTCACAGAGCTTATCGCCTGCACCGGTGGGACCTGGCCTGATCGTCATCATGCCCTCACAGGGCTTTGGGTTCCCCGTCGGAAGGACAGGCATTAAATGCCTCCGCCAGGGCGGAGGCTTGCTGGAGAAGCTTGGCGCCGGACGACGTGCATGGACGAGGGCCCCACCAGAGGACACGTCATCCCCCGGGCACTCGGTCCCGAGTGACCTCCTTCGCTAGGAGGGGCGCCAGTTGTCTTCTAGGCGCCCCTGAGCAACCCCGAGCGCTCGCGGAGCACCCGCTGGGGGGCCGCTCGGGGCGCCTTGAAGGGGGAGCCCGAGGGAGAGTGCTCGGGGGGCGGACCCCGAGCGCTCCCCTGGGCCCCACATCTGCCAAGATGCCGAGCGCTCGGGAGGGGACCCCGAGCGCGCCTTTCGCCTTCTGGGACGCCGAGCGCTCGGGGACGGACCCCGAGTGCTCGCTCAGCGCATGGGCCGTGGATTCCCGGAGGCCCACGATTCCTTCTGGCTTGCGGATGCAGCCTCTGGAGGAGAACCCCGGTTCCTTGGGATTGGCCGCGGGCTTCGTACGACGATCCGGGTGGGGCCCAAGGCCCCAGCGACCGGAGCGCCACGCGTCACCCTCTGCGGCATCCGGTTGGCCTTCGTCGGCGGTTAGGGGTACCCTGGGCCCCATTCCGCCGACAGCTGTGCTTAACTGCAACTTGGTATCACATCTTTTAAACAGATCCTGCCAAAAATGACTAGTAAAAATCTTGTCTCTGTCAGAAACCACTGACTTGGGCAAACCATGTAACTTCACAATATTGTCCAAGAAAACTCTTGCAATAGATGCAGCCGTGTAAGGATGTTTTAAGGCAATAAAATGGGCATACTTTGTAAAGCGATCAACTACCACCAGAATAACTGAATATCCTTCGGATTTTGGAAGACCATCAATGAAATCCATAGTTATATCCTGCCAGGCCCCTTGAGGAACCGGCAAAGGAGAAAGTAACCCAGGAGGCTTGCAGTGTTCATGCTTAGCTTGTTGACAAACAGAGCATTGCCTCACAAATGATTCCACATCTTGTTTCAGGCCTTTCCAATGAAACAGTTTCTTAATCCTCTGAAAAGTTGCCTGCATTCCAGAATGACCACCCAGAGCAGAAGAATGCAGAGCATGGATGATTTTGTGGTGGAGACCAGTATTAGCTCCTACCCACACTTTCCCTTAAAATCTAATCAGCCCTTGGACCAATGTAAATCCTTGAGGATTTGATCCAGTGACAGCTAATTCTTGGAGAAGCTGGTGGGCATCCGAATCAACAGCATAAGAGTTGACCACTTCTTGAATCCACAGAGGTTGAACAATAGATACTGCTTGGTGAGCAAACAAATGACCCACCCTGGAAAGAGCATCAGCGGCCTTATTTTATGGTCCTTTCTTGTACTGAAATTTATACTGCAACCCAATAAGCTTGGTCATTGCTTTCCTTTGTAGTTCAGAAGAGAGAGTTTGATCTTCCAAATGACATAAACTTTTGTGATCTGTCATGATAGTAAATTGTCCTCGCAGCAGATATTGTCTCCATTTGTCAATAGCGATCATGACTGCAAGAAATTCCTTTTCATAAATGGACAGTTTCTGATTAGCGGTGCTCAAGGCTTTGCTATAATAGGCTACTGGGTGGCCTTCTTGGAGCAAAACTGCACCCACTCCAGTACCACATGCATCAGTTTCAATCACAAAAGGCTTATTGAAATCTGGAAGAGCCAATACAGGTGTATTACTCATTGCTTGTTTCAAATTGTCAAATGCTTCCTGAGCTGCAGGTGACCAACTAAAGGACTTCTGCTTCTGGAGCAACACGGTCAAGGGCTTAGCCAGAACGCCATACCTCTGAACAAACTTTCGATAATAACTAGTAAGTCCTAGAAAGCCTCTCAATTCTGACAAATTGGAGGGAACAGGCCAATTTAACATTGCACTGGTTTTAGATGGATCAGTAGCGACTCCTTGATCAGAGATAACATGACCCAAGTATTCCAGCTTGTTAGATGCAAAGATGCATTTGCTGAGTTTGGCATAAAGGTGATGCTGCCTGAGAAGCTGAAAGACAGTCTGCAAGTGAGTGAGATGATCTGACAGTGTGGGGCTATATACCAAAATGTCATCCATAAAAACCAAGACATATTTCCGCATGTGAGGTGCAAATACTGAATTCATCAAGCACTGAAAGGTGGCAGGGGCATTGGTAAGCCCAAAGGGCATAACTCTGAATTGAAAATGTCCATGATGTGTTTTGAATGCTGTTTTTGGGCTCATCAGACTCTAGCATTCTAATTTGGTGGTACCCACTTCGCAGGTCCAATTTGGAGAAAAACTTTGAATCTGCCAACTCATCTAGAAGTTCATCTACAATAGGTAAAGGAAACTTGTTTTTGGATGTGATCAAGTTCAGTCTTCTGTAGTCCACACAAAACCTCCATGTGTTGTCCTTCTTTTTCACCAACAGAACAGGTGAAGCAAAGGAGCTCATGCTTGGAATCACTGTTCCGGCTTGTAGCATTTCAGAAACTTGCTTCTCAATCTCATCTTTTTGTAGAGCTGAGTATCTATAGGGTCTTGAATTCACTGGTGCAGCTCCAGGTAATAGAGTGATGCTATGATCAAATGTTCTATGAGGTGGTAACTGCTTGGGCTCCTGAAAAATGTCCTGGTACTGATCCAACAAGGACTGCACTGGGGTAGGAGGAGAATCAACAGTGGGTGTGGACACATGAGAAACTAGAGCTGTGGCCCACAATTCATTTCCCTTATGCCATTTCAACACTTGCTCGATGGTGATAGACTGTAAACTGTCAGGTTTAGAGAACTGCACCCCTTGTAAGAGAACTGTTTTAGTGTGATAAGTAAATTGCAATGTTTTGGCTACCCAGTCACAGTGCATAGGACTATGGCTCTCCAACCAATCCATTCCTAGCACCCCATCGTAACCACCCAGCTGTAATACCTTCATAGAGTGAGTAAAAGTGACCCCTTGAGTCCACCAAGTGGCGGCAGACACTTCAGCAGAACAAGACAAGTAATTACCATTGGCTACTTTCACTTGCATAACAGGAAGAGGGGTAGTTGCTAAGTCCAATCTGTGCACCAAATCCACGTTGATGAAGCTATGAGAGCTACATGAGTCCACCAAAAGCAACATAACTTGATTGTGCATGAGAGCTCTGAGTTGAAGTGTTGTGGGTGAAACTGTTCCAGCCAAGGCCTGAATGGATAGGTAAACGGCGTCCTCACTAGTGTGCTGCTCTAATTCAATGATGGCATCTAGGACATCTTCAAATAAAACTGTGTTGTCCTCCGCTAATTCCATTGCTTTCAATTGAGGAGCGCCCGCAACTGTACATATGTGACCAGGGGCATATTTTTCTCCACATTTGAAGCAAAGGCCATTTGTTCTACGATATTCCTTTAGTTGTTGAGCTTTCCACACATCGCCAGGGGAAACTGCAGGTTTGCTATCCTTGCGATAAGTGCTGGCAGCAAATTGCTTGGACTGCCCTCCTCTAGGCCAGACTCTCTTAGCTCTCTCCAACACTCCTTCTTGTACCAAGGCATAAGTAGCTGCCTCTGAAACTGAATTGGGTAAATGAGCTTCGACTGCTCCTTTCAGTTCATCTTTGAGCCCCATAACAAACTGAGTTACTAACATCAGACCCCCTACAGTGGAATCATACAGCTTAATAGCATAGACCATCTTATCAAACCTCTTCTTATACTCTTCTACAGTACCCAATTGCCTCAATTGTAGCAGCTCCATCATCCTATCACGATGGACATTTGCCTCAAATTCCTTAAGAACTGCAGCCTAGAAATCATCCCACCCATGCCCTGCATGTTCTAACTTATAAGCGTGATACCAATCCGCAGCTGAATCAACCAAATGCAAGGATGCAGCTGATACTTTATACCCCTCAGGAATCTGGTACAGAGCAAAATATGTGTGACAAGAATCCAACCAGATGCGAGCATTAGACCCATCAAAACGAGGAAAATCCATCTTCGGTAATCACTTGCGATTCCCTTGGTCACTACCACAATGATCCTGGTCCAAAGCAGGAGGTGGCGGAATTACCAGAGTAGGCAGAGGAGGTGGTTGGGGAGGTGTGGCCGATGAGCTGGCACTCACGACACCGGGAAGGCGAGGCCGATCCGCCGCAGGCGCCCCCAACAGTCCTGGTCCGACGCCGTTGCCCATCATCGGTGGCAGAGGCGCGGTACGCTGCAGTGCCCGTCCCACATGCGCCTGCTCTTGTTGGACCTGTCCCAAGGAAGCGAGAGACAAGTCCATCTTCGTTTGAACTTGATCGAGACGCTCGTCCTGCTTGGTGAGCTTGAGATTGAGGCGTGCTTCCAGATCCACCAATTGCTGCTGCACCAACCCCAGAGTCTCCAATTTGGACGTGATGGATGTCATCTGCTCCAATAACTTCGCCTCCATACTCTCTACCAACGATGCAAAATAGCGATTCTACGCACTTGGCTTGAACGGAGCCGTCACAGCCTTCCTCGAAACCAACCAAACGCAGATCGGGATATTACGCCGGATCAACCCGACGGGGATCCAGCAACCTTCCCTGTCGGATTACTGGTACGGCCGCGAGAATGCGAAAGCGCGATCGGATCACAACAAAGCTCTGATACCATATGTTGTATCCTAACTACTGCAGAATCAGAGTAGCAACGCGTAGTCGAGCTCAGGAGAATTGGAGATAGAGGAGAGAATTGAGGATCGGAGCAGAGAGACAGGGATAGGAAGCTGAGAGGTCTTTTTCTTTTCTTTCCTTCAGTTCTATTACATAGCGGGCTTATAAGCTGCCCACACACTCACCGACTACTGGCCCCCACATGGCCCACACGACCCTCTCATTCTGGTGGCGCTGCTCCCATTCCTGCCTTCTTCATCTTCTGAACTTCATCCTCAGTTTCGTCAGAGTTCAGTCCCTCCGACAGCGATGTCATGGCACCAGGTGACTGAGGCGTGACAGTCTGGGAGCACATTCAAATTTTATTTATTTTGAGACATAACAAATTCACAGTTGAAGGTAAGAGTAACGTTTCCATCCAAGCCGAAATTAAGTATCACAAAGGCTTCCATATACAAGGTCCAGAATAAGCAAATCATGAATATCAATGAACAAACAGCAAGACGAAGACACTAGTAGCATGCGAATTAAAGGTCCCATTACCGGAACAAAGGAATTATGCATACTGCTGGGAACAAACAACCAAATCTGAGGTTCTTTACTGACATGCCAGTGATCGATCATACACACATCATGCCTTACCTACCACTCTCCATACGTATCGAACACACGGCGCGTCCATTATCACATAGTAAGAGTCAATGAGTTCCGCAACACTTTATTGATGTTTCCGCATGCACACATGTATATAGCAGCGCAGCTGCAGCTAGCTTCAGTAGGCCGTGACGGCCATCTTCATCCCTATCCCGCAGTGGCCGTTGAGGCTGCAGATGAAGTGGTTCGTCCCGGCTCCCAGCGTGACGTGGTCGTTCCCCGAGGTGTACGTCGTGCCGGAGCCCCCGCAGCTGTTGTAGCCGCCGGCATCCACCGCCACCACGTTGTGCACCGACGGGTTGTAGCTGAACACTGCGTCGTAAATTAAAAGCCACAAACTAGAGTTCAAGACCAAAACAGTTGTACACCAGACGAGGTGGTAATGCGAAGCAGTAATTGGCTGTACTATCTGACATAAGTGGTAACTCACCGAGTACGTCCCCCGCGCGGAAGTTCTTGCCACTGGACCAGCTGTCCGCGCGGAACGACCAGTCGACGTTGTAGGTGGCCGCGGCGGCGATGTCGGCGCCGAGGAGGAGGCACATGACGAGCAAGCTGAGGGCGAGCCCCTGCGTCGCACTGCCCCTTCCCTGAGCCATAGCCGTCACTCTTTTGCTGCTTCTTTGCGTCTGTATGTGTGAGGTGGAGAGGGAGCAGAGGAGTGTGCTCTGGGTTCGGTTGAATTTGCTGTGGACACACCAGGTAACGTGGGCCGGCATTTATAGAGGCGGAAAGGGCAATCCGGCAACCTGGATCCAATCACAAGTCCATAAACGTTAGTACATTACTGTAGCTGTACCGAAAATGCAGTAGTAGTTGTACCGAATGCCGCGAATAGTACACGCCGTCCATGGATCCTCGAAAGCTGGGAAATGTTAACTAAACCTAGGTAGCTTTCTTTCCGTTTTCTCTTTCTTTATTTCTCCCAAACTCCGGTGTAAACCGAGGCTTCAGGATGGAGTAGCTCTAGTGGCAACTTAGCACACGAGAGACAGAGGGGAGAGAATAAGAGAGGAGAATGCTCTCTTGGTGTGTTATGAGGAGGGGTGGAGGTGCCCCTTATATAGGCTTGTGAGGGAGGTGGAATTCTCCCACCACATATTGGCATGTGCCGGCACATACTCTGCTCATGCTGGCATGTGCCCACACACACTCTTACACACATGGCATGTACCAGCACACGCCATGTATATATGTTGCCATGTGCTCTCACACACTCTTACGTAATTATGGGCCTTTGGGTTTACTGAGACTATTATCATGGGCTATGCCCAAATATCTAACAATCTTCCAGTAGATCCCAGAGACACCACAAAGTTTTCCTATTCGAGTGTACTATTAATATACCATCATTCCATGGAGACCAGTTAGGGTGGAACATCCACCTAGAGCTTTAATCTACACTCATCCATAACTACACAATGGATTATGACTTGAATTGGTAGTTTTGTGAAGATAAGGTTCACTTAAAGTCTTCGCTGATAATAGGCTGCCAAAGAGCTACCTCTCGAGTGGAGCATGTAAGTCATACTCTTTGGTTTCTTCATGAGCTTATTAGAGATTACCAGTGTCTCACAAACTGTGACCGTTAGTCGGGCTCACATAGGTGTGTTCTTTTAAAAATGCTCCGTAGGACAACATCTTTGCTAACTAAAACCACAAAACACATTATCATCCTACTGTACAGTTTTTTAGAGTGTTGCATCTCTAGTAAAGTGGGCTACAAAGATACTCTTCTCCAGTTAACCAATAACCTGTTCTTACTATGTCCTACTTAACAGGATCTCTAATCACATAGGTTATGTTACCACTATGTTATAACTCACACGGGTCTCGTACCCATCTCTTTTGATGCATTGTCTATCACATTTTAGTCCCTTTGTGAAGGGATTTGTTAAGTTATTAGCTGTTTGGATATAATCCAAAGTTAAAACTCCGAGGTTTTTTTAAATTTTCTAATAGACTTCAATCATCTTTTAACATATCTTGATGACTTCATGTTATCTAGCCTTTGCACTGCTCACTTTTACAATAACTGTTTGGTTTGCCAGAAGAAGCTGCGGCAAGCCTATGAAGCGATGGGTTTCGTTCTCCCAAATGTATCCCATACGGTACGCCATACCTTTCTTCAAACTCACGGAGGTCACGCGACAGAGTCCAGATGGTCAGGGTTACCTAATCGTCGGGCCATACACCATAGCCATCCATCGAGATGAATTTGACGGCGCCGCGAACATAAGCCATGGAATGGAAGTGCTCCGCCGGCGTCGGATGCCTATACCTATCCCTATGGTTATAGGTCGGACACCCCTCTGGCAACAGAATGAAACGGAACTCCGGGTCATAGTTGGAGTTGCGCTCTCGCACGGTGAGCAAATCACGAACCACCATGCCTATGAACATATCCACCCAGCAGATGATATAGCCTCCGAACGAGAAGCACATGTCAGCGATGAAGACGCGCTCCGGCAGGCACACCTCGAGGGAGAGGCGCCCGACCTTCATGACCCATTCTATGGCGGACGACCGCCACAGAAAGAGTGCGACTTCGACATGGTCCGAGCTTGATATCGTGGCGAGCTCGGCGAGAACGTAGCCGGCGCCCTCCTGTCGTCGTGGCGCAGGACAATACTTTCGACTCCGCGCCCAACGCCTTTGTGTGAGTGGTCAAAGGGGAGCTGGGGAATCGTTGAGAGGGAGCTCTTCGTGGCGTCGTCGATCAGGTGTCATCCTTTCAAATGGGCGACCAAATTCTTGTCTGCGCTCGAGATGAAGGCTGAGGTCACGTCTTCGCATAGTGGTGGGATGGATTTTGTCGGCCACAGTATGCGGAGGGAGGATAGTTCCGGTGGTTCGGCGACGTGTGCATCGAGTTTTACAATCTGCAGGTAGACGGTGATTGCGTCTCTCATCTCTTGGAGGCTTGGCACTCATGTTCCTTCGCTTGCGCCTCCGAATACTGCCGCGTCGTGGGAGAAAAAACCTTGGCAGTTGATGCCAAGATCCAAGATAACAGGGAAAGAAACGGCAAATCCTCGGTCCTGGACGAGAAGAAGCTAGCGATCCAGATGGAAGCCGTGAAGCGTGAAGGGGCGCGGGTCGTGGGATTATTGGACCCTGGATATGTAATCCGCGGCAAACGCACGAGGACGAGGGCTCGTCGTCTCATCGATTGCCGTCGTCCCTACTGACAAAGGGCCATTTGCGAAAGGGCCCAACTGCAGCCCATGCACGAGTCTGCAGCATCCCAGTACTCAAGCCATTTGTAACCGTTAGCATTTTTTTCTTTTTTGCGGGGGTCGTAACCGGTGAACATGCCTACGCGTCTACACCACATGCTGTCCCTGATGCTTCACGTGATCCAAACTGCCATTAGACCTCGAGTCCTAATTGAAAGAGTAGTACGGATGCAATTATTCGGAGAAACGTTTAGCGGGAAGAAGTACCTGCAGATCTGTTCAGCAATCGGCAGATATGACATGTAAAGTGCTCTACAACTGCCTCTAATCTATCATTATATTAATAAAATAATAAAAAATGAATTATTCACGTAGGCTAAAATATCTGTATCATTGATCATAGTAGGTCCAGATTATAACGATCTAGATTAATCAGATTATTTATAAAAATAGTACACACTTTTATTATGTGGATAAAGAATGCAACTTTATTTCCTTAAACTAAATTTTGAAACTAATTCAAAATAAAAATTATTAATTAGATTTATATATATTAGGTGGATAAATAATACAATTCTATTGTCAAAAATTAAACTCCACAAAATAATTTTAAATTAAAATTATTAGTCGGATTTGTATATTAGGTGGATAAAGAATAAAACTATATATTTCCTAAATTAAATTTTAAAATTAAAGTTAAATAAAAATTAGTAATTAGATTTACATATTAGGTGAATAAAGAATACGTCTTTATTTCCCTAAATAGCTAAATCACGTCAAATTCGTCATAAGTCATTTTATTTGTGCTAAAGAATATAACTTGATGCAAAATAACATGGGCATAATCAGGAAGGACAAGTTATGATGAGAGTGAGAGAGAGAGAATGTTTTAGTAATTTTTGATTATTTTTACACTAATAAATACGTTGCCGTTGACGTTGTCAAGTAAATCATGACACAATAGCAAGGTAGCAGGGGATCACGTTTCAAAGGAGATATACCAAACAAATTGATAATAGAGATGAAATGTAGTAAGGTGAGCTGGTGGGGATACGTCCTAGAGGCGATTTTTGAAGAGATATAGCAGTTTGATCAGTATGCGGTAAAGAAACCACTAAGACGGTGAACCTCGATGTCGTCAATTTTCACTATCACACACCACTCACCTTGTGGCCTCATTGTCTATGGATACTCAATAATGGAAGAGAAATGCAAAAAAGAGGGGAAAGAGAACAACACATATGAATAAATAAGATTTGATATTAAAAGAGTACTTCAACTAAAGGCTAATTAAACGGAAATATTTGTACCAAACTTCCATTATGTTTCCTCGGGACGTATTTTTGGCTACAATATTTTTCCGTACTTTGAATGACATACCAAAGCTAACGTAGCATAGAACAAAATTGAATGACAATGAGCATCGGGGGAGAAGTAATTATAGAGAATACAATACTAAAAATGATAACATATATTAAATCTAGTCGTGCAAGTGGGTAGACCACCCTACTAGCTAATAGACAATATAATCATCTAAGATAAGAGGAGATGACTCGTGATGCTTTACAGTATATATTCTCTTTTTTCTTACTGCTAGCTACTTACTGAGCCGGTGGTTTTTTTTTGAAACTGGCACATTCCATTAACCAAAACGCCGAGCAGAATCGGTGGCGACCAAATAGTGCACAAAGGTAGGAGCGTTGCCCGGCCATACGGCTTGGGGAACTACCACCATCTTCGCACCGAAAGCCGCAAGGGCATCGGCGACCTTGTTACAAGCTCTCGGGCAAAAAGACACTGTGAAAGATGAAAAGTTTAACGACAGAAAAGCTCTAATATCCCTGAAGAGCACCCCGTTCGGTGCTAGATCCTGACTGGAACTCGTAATCGCCTGCACCAAGTTCAGGGCGTCGGTCTCCACCACCACCTTGGTAATGCCCCAATCTGCGGCCACTTGGAGTGCACGAATACATGCCTCCGCCTCCGCCTACAATGCGTCCTGGACATACTTCAGACAGCCCGCACCAGTGCCAACCAGCGATGCTTCCGTGTCTCTGATGACAAAACCCCATCCACCCGATCCTTCCGCTGCAGAGTAGCAGCCGTCCAGGTTAATTTTCAGGAACTCATCAGGTGGCACTGTCCAGTGGGTTGGCTCTGTAGAATTTCCTCTCTCGGCCTTACCCTTTACAAAGAACTGCTAGTAATCTGCAACAGCACTTCTCACCTGGAAAAGAATGGCACTAATGTTCAGCTTTTGTTCATCAGCGTTTATCTTATTCCGAATAGACCACCAGGTCCAGAGGAGAGCAATAGTCTGCGACTTTGCTGCTTGATCCCAGTTCAATAACACATGCACCATCTCCTTTGGTTCAGCACATAACAGTAGCTCCTGGCGCCGTTCTTCTAGTAGTAAACTTCTCCATACTTCCTTGACATGCCTACAGCATAAAAAACAGTGGCCTCCGTCCTCGTTCAGACGCCCACAAACTGGACAAAGAGGTTCCAGATCCAAACCTCTGCGCTGAATGCACCAACGTAGCGGCAAGCTGTTATGGGCCATACGCCAGAGAAAATGTTTTACCTTTGTCGGACATGGTGCATTCCATATTTCGTACCAGTTGAATTGCGTACTCATTCGGCCTGAGTTAGAAGCACTTGTGCTATGTCTCGTCTCGATATCCCGATACAGTCTATAAGCAGACTTAACCGAAAAGTGTCCCTTTTGTTCATAGTACCATGCCAACTCATCCTGCATGTCCTCTCGCAATGGTAATGCCAAGATCAGCTTTGAATCTTGCTCCCAGAAAATGTCCTTCACCCTTAGCTCATCCCACTGCCTTGTATAAGGATCAATGAGTTCCACCACATAATTTACCAGAGTATTCGCAGGAGGAGTGATCGGCTTCCGAGACCATCTTCGTGGCAGCCAAGGATCAGACCACATGTTAATGGAGGTGCCATCCCCTACCCTCCTTATCACACCTTCGTTTAGCAACTTTACACCTTTGAGAATGCTGCGCCACGAGTATGACATTCCCTCCACTGGTTGAGCATGCAACACATCACTATGTGGATAGTATTTTGCCTTCATAACTCGGGCACATAACGAATTTGGATCAGTAAGAAGTCTCTAACCTTGTTTGGCGAGCATGGACATGTTGAAACCATACAACTCTTTGTAACCGAGCCCTCCATCCTTTTTTGGTCGTGTCATCTTCTCCCAACTAAGCCAGTGCAGCTTGTTTTCATTTTCTTGCTGCGCCCAGAAATACCCAGCAATGATGCTACTAATCTGATCACATATACTCCTGGTGATATCAAAACAGGACATTGCAAACATAGGGATTGCCTGGGCACATGCTTTTATCAAAATTTCCTTCCCAACCTTCGAAAGTAACTTTTCTTTCCAGCCCTGGATGCGAGCCCATATACGATCCTTCAAATAAGCAAAAACTTTGGTCCTTGATTGTCCAACATAAACCGGCAAGCCCAAATATTTTTCATTTCTTGACTCACCACGAATTCCCAAACTCTGCATCATGGAAACTCTGTCACTCCTGATTGTATTCTTACTGAACAGAATGGAGGATTTATCAACATTAATTGTTTGCCCCGAACAAACCTCATAAAGTGAAAGGATATTTTGCAAATGATGCGGACTTTCTTCGTTAACTTTCAGAAGAATCAGCGAGTCATCTGCAAATAGTAAATGGTTAAAACTTGGGGCTTCACGACACACCTTCACACCCTCCAAACTACCAGCCTGTTCTGCATTATTTAACAAGCTAGAAAAAGCTTCCGCACAAAACAGAAAAAGATAGGGGGAAATAGGATCCCCCTGCCGAAGGCCTCTACCTGGGGAGAGCTCCTCTGTCATGGTACCGTTGAACTTGAATCTATATTTCGCTGATTGACAGCATTTCATGATCAGCTTGACCCACTCCACAGAGAACCCCAATTTCCTCATCATTTTTTCTAAGAAGTGACATTCAACTCTATCATAGGCCTTGCTCATATCAAGCTTCCTGGCTGCATACCCCACTGATCCGGACCTTTTATTCTGCATATAATGTGTCACTTCATAAGCAAGCAGGATATTATCCGTTATAAGGCGTCCTAGGACGAACGCACTTTGATTTGGGGCAATGATTTCCGGCAGTATAACTTTCAAGCGATTAGCAAGGACCTTTGACACTAACTTGTAAACCACGTTACAAAGGCTAATGGGGAAAAGAATGGTAGATGTAGATCACTGCAAGAGATCTAACAACACTTAGTAGCAGCAGTCCTCTGTCTTGACTCACCTACTTCAACCACCACACAAGCATCACTTCGATCCAAGGATAGTGGTTCATAAACTAGCTGAGTTTTTCCAAGGATGAGAACTCCTTTAACTGTTGTTTGCATATGACATTTGGGCCTTGGGCCATTGTGTTCTGGCCATTTTTTTCAGAGCGGTATCAGGACCATATGGCATCTCGAAAGAGCATCACATGCATAATTGAGAAACTGCCAGGAACACAAATTCATTGCAATTGTGTCTCATTTACGGCTGACTCGAAATCAAACAATCAACCAACAGTTACAGAACCAAAGATAGAAGAACGCAAGCCTAGCATGGCTTACTACTCTGACGCATCACGTAGGCCAAGGAACTGAAGGGAAAAAAAATACTTGATTCTCACTAGAACGGAACGCTGTATGTGGAAATTTTTGACAAGCATGATCTTGGATGGGCAAATATGCACTACATAACTCTGATTGCGATCCCCTCGAATCTTCAACTTTGTACATAGCTTAATTTATAAGCAAATGTATTTACTCATTCAAAAAAGGCAAATGTATTAGCATTACTGGCTACTGGATAATACGTTGTATTACTACAACACTATCAACGCTATGTTAAAAGAGGAAGACTTCCGAAGTTTGGGGTTCCAATAATAGCTGGCGTTGCGCGAACCATGCAGTCGGGCAGCAAGCCACGGTTTACACTGCCGCGCGAACATCCTCTCCGCACCGCTTGCTAGGCTCATCCGTTCGTCCTTTGGTGTTGCTACTTGGTAGCAGTAGTACAGTACTTTCCTACTTCCGTCTCACCCGCAAGCACACATTACGCACCGGATCGATCTCGAACCCACCAGCGCGCGCGCACACGAATGGCGTTCACGGCTTAAACTGGCTGGTTTGTGCAAGAGGGGCAACGCAACCAGCAACCGACTGGATCGCGTTACCACACCACAGTACTTGCATATATCATTTTGCCCGTCTAGAAGATCTATCCGGATCAAATGCACGTCCGCCAGAGCCAAGAGCAGATGCGGTTAAGGAACATCACGTGTGCGGTGTGCCGGGTTCACGTGAACCTTTCGGAGCACCTTTACAGACATTCTTCCCTCTTTGTTTCCTATCTCATGTCACGACGAACAGTAGTAACAATCGCGGTATCACCTATGTGATGACAAAAATAAAATGGAACAGAACAATCGTGCTATACACATGCCCTTTTTTTTTATCACTCTATCTGGACCCAGATCCCCTCGCTCGGAATGTGGCCATTCACCACGAACACCATGTAGTAGCCCGGTGGCGCCAAGACCGCCGTCGCCGGCATCACCACCGACGCCTCGTAGGCGCCGGTGCGGTGCAACGCTGCTGTATTCACCACGTCGAGGAACAGCAGCCTCTGGTTCATCGCGAACGAGTGCGTCGTGAACGACGGCGCGACCATCGTGACTGACACGAGGCCGATGCCGCCGCGCTCTCTCCTCGACACCGGGACCGCGAACTGTAGTGTCATCTGCGCCCCGTAAGTCACGCTTACCGGTGTCCCGGTGGGCGAGGGGTCGGTGATCTTCGGACGGAGAATGCCGTTGGAACGGTCGAGGTACTCCGGCGAGAAGGCCTCGAGGCTGAGCTCGGTGGGGTACTGCACGTTGCTGAAGTTGTAGTAGACGTGCGGGTTGCTCCCGCCGACGAGCAGGCGGCCGTCGCGGAGGAGTACCGCCGACGAGTGGTACAGCCGCGCGATGTCAGTCGAACTCTGCTCCTCGAACCGGTCCCCCGGTGAATGGTCGGGGCGGTAAATGAGGGGTGCGTAAGCCGGGGTATTGGCGGACTCCCACCCGGCGGTGCCGTCCATGGCGCCGTTGATGATCACCACCTCCGCGCCGTTTGGCAGCAAGATCATGTCCCCCATCACTCGCGGCGACGGCATTGTCTCGATGACCCACGACGGCGCGGTGTCGGTTATCTTGATCCGCCCGCATGTCACCAGCGCCGGGGTGAAGTCCTTGTCCTTCGTGGAGTTGTAGGAGCCGGCAGGCGCGCCGCCGCAAACCAGAACCTCGGCCTCAGTAGGGGATGGTTTCAGGGGCAGCAGCACCGACGAGCCCGAGCTAGGGTAGTTCCTCGGGTCGCCGCCGGCCAGCTCAGGGTATGTTCGGACAATCTTGTCCTTCTTGTAGTCGAGGAGAATGGCGCGGTTCTTGGCAAAGATGAAAAGGTTGCCGTCAATATTAAGATGGACGAAAGGATACAGATTGTTCTCCTCGGGGTCCCTAGTTTGAACCAAGAATGGCAATGCGATGATTGAGGTGTAGGAAGAATCTGCCTTTGGGTAGAACTCGTAGTTGAACTGCCTCCGGCCCCCGACGATGAAGGCGCGGCCGTCGGGGAGAATCTGGTTGGTAGCGTACCACCGGTTCGCGGCGAGCTCGTCCTGCGTCTCGTTCCAGTCGCAGCTATTGTCGTCGTCCACCTCGCACGCTGGAATGGTGCGTACGTTGCGGAACCCGTCGTTCCACCCGCCGGTCTGGACGAGGGTGCCATCGGCCGCGACGGTGCCCGACGAGCACCAGGTGTCGGTGAAGATGGAAAGCGGGCGGTACGTGTTGGAGGCCACGTCGTACTCTGCGGAGTGCGCGGTGCAGTCCACGGGGAGCACGCGCTCCCGGGGGTTGCGGCGGCAGCGGCCGTCGGGGAGGGAGAGGTTGGACTGGCCGAAGTCGGTGCGATCGAAGATGATCACGCGGTCGTTGTGCAGGAGCTGCATGTGCATAGCCGACACGCCGATGCTGTTCTGCAGGAGGTCCCACCTCCCGCCGGTGCCATTTGCCGGTGCAACGCCGGCGCAGGCGTGGAGCAGGAGAAGAACGAGGTTGTGGGTACAGCTCCGAAGCAATGTATGCTTCATGGTTGCCCGTGACTATGCTACAGGTCTTGTTTGTTTGGTGCTTTCGCAAAACACTGGGTGTATGCGAGTGTTTAGCTCGTGAGCTGCACGCCTGTATATATGCTCTACATAGGAGTTATAACCATTTTCTTTTCCCATATTTTCAGGTGAAGATCTTAACATGTTCGGGATTTCGTTCAGCGAGGAGACGGAATGCTAGTCATTATTTTTGCCAGGTTGGCTTTGATTTTGTAGTTTTATCCTGTATTATCTTCTTCTTAATCATGTTTTTGTTTTGGCGGCCCAGATTTTCATGTTAGGCATAACGACGCAGTTACCGCCATATTTCCATGTTTTGACCAGCGCGGCTGCGCCCGCTAATTGGGTTGCCCAGTTTTTCTTCGTGAGCCTCTCCCCACGAGTGCGGTTTTCCCCCGGGATTCGGACGTTCGGGGTACTATCTCAGCCGTTCATTTGCTTTAAGATTCATATAATATAATCTGAGAGCACTTTTTTATTTTTAGTCTCTAAAATCTGAGATTACTTCGCCTTCTGTTCTCTCTCTTCAATCATTTCTCATCTCCATCTCTCTCTCTCTCCCTCTTCAAACTGCTGCGCCCCGAAAGCCTCGCCACATCGCGGCCATCCCTGACCATCCTGCCACCTCCTCCACCCTCCATGACCTGCGCCACCGCCATCGGATCCCTTCGGCCTCCCCGACCATCACCGCCGCCGGATCCCTCCGGCCAACACGAGCTGTGGAGGGCTCCACCAGCGACTTCACCGGCGTCGTCCTTGTCACGCGCGGCGGCGGTAACATGGCTGTCGGACACCGGTGAGAGGCGGAGGCGACGACACCAGTAAGGGATCGGTGGCTTAATCTCCTCCTCGACACGGCAGTCAGAGCGATGACGGCGCGACTGTCGGACGCCGGCGAGGTGGCCGCGACATGTCCGTCGGATGCCGGCCAAGAACAGCGGCGACGACGTTTCTCCCTTTTTTTGTGCTTCCTTTTTTTTGAAACTGGATTTGGATGGTAGATGCATTATGATCCGAGATGTGTTCATGTTTCTTTGAACAAATTTGGTTCATGATGTTAGATACGAAATTTATGATTTATGATTTTGGATTTGAAGTTTAGGATTCTTGATTTTTATTTCCCATTAATGCTTGTTTGTGATCCAAAAAATGGTCCAAGAAAAGTGCATGGATAAACTTGTTCATTGTTCATGCTCCAGATCTGGACCAAATGGTTGAATGACAACAACAAAAAATCTTGTTCGGTTCTAATCTGGTGAGAATTTTCTTGATTTTGTTCATAAAATGTTCTAGATCTAAACAAAGGATGGTAAAACATGCATGTTTTTTCATGGAATGGACCAGATCCGAATGGTGGAATGTGAACAATCATGAATTTTCTTGACCCAAATGATTTTGGATCCGGAATATTTCTTCAATTTGGAAGATTTGTCTGATAGTCATATGATATGTTTGATGCTTTCATTATGAATTTGGACGATTTGTTTGATGGTCAGATGATATGTTTGATGCTTTCATTATGATTTTGGATCCATGATTTTGATGGGGAAGGATGGTACAAATAAATGGTAGAAATTTCGTCGCTTTAATGGCTCATAACATTGGTTAATGAAATCTATGTAGATATGTGTTCATGAAAAAAAAATTGATCCCTAGAATCGATTCATCGTGAAAAAAATGGTTCATAAAATTTGTTCATGTAAGTTTTGATTCTTTCTTATATGAAGCAAATAGTAGAATATCACTCATGGGAGAGAGAGAGAGAGAGAGAATGAGTAGATGAGATAAGGAAAAAGTTAGGGGTGTTTTTGCAAAATATAAGGAGCTGTGCAATGAAAAACGGATACAAATATTGTTGTGTTTTGTAAAATAACAGCACAAATATAGATGAGATAAGGAAAAAGTTAGGGATGTTTTTACAAAATATAAGGAGCTGTGCAATGAAAAACGGATACAAATATTGTTATGTTTTGTAAAATAATAGCATAAATTTTAATGCTTATTGAAAGTCAATAATAGTGCATGGACGTCCATGTACAAGTGGATATACATTTTTGTCTCCCCACCCCTAGAACAGATATATCAGAGATAAGTGATGCAGACTGTGTAGCTTCTGAATGGTAGTGTAGTACATCCAAATCCAAATATCCAACAAGTACGCAAGTCATCTAAGAATTATGTCAGTAAAACACCATCAACGGCCATGATTATCTACATTGGCCGCACCAACTTAGTGAGATTCTTCATGAAATATAGTTCCATAACAATTCTTTTTCTTAATATAACTAGTGGGGAGGCCTTCATATTTACACAGCTAAGTTTGCTACATATTGTTGGTACCATTTTCTCAACAGTATTTGTTCCGCGCTATCAACTTCATTCGATTTTATCCGTTGCTACATTGGTTTTAATAATTTATTTAAAATATAGAAAATATTATAACCAAAAGTATATTATAAGAAAACACTATTAGACTTTGGTACAAATATTTCCGTTACTTTCATTGTCTTGTCAACCAAAAATATATTTTTGATAGCAAATCTTATTTTTTTAATATGATGTCCTCCCTCTCACTTTGTGTGTGTTTCTCTTCCATTGTTTAATGTGAATAGATAATTTGGCAGTAAGGCAAGGATCTTTATATGTGACATCGAGAACAGACGGTGTTAACATCCACAGTCTGTCATGCAAAACTATAGATTTTCATACTAATCTCTAACTTTCCTTTTTCCACTCCTCCTCATCCTCTAGTGTACCTTTCCATCAATAATTTTTTGAGATAATTTTCACCAATAATAAATCTAAACATTGGCTTGTACCCAAACCTTTTATTTCTCTTCCTCCACCCACCTCATCACAAACCGTATTGCAGTTGCATTATTCGCGTAATGCAATATTCCCAGTCAGTTGCCTGTGGAGTATGGCATATTGATGGGTCCACACTATTGCTTGTTTCCGCTGCAGAACTTTCAACCACTAGGCTACAGAGGTAAGACATCGATGACGAAGTTCTACTTAATTATGAATATCTATTATGCACATGTATGTCAATGATATTCAAGCTAACTTGTGTGTACTGGCTATTGATCTAGGGAACAGTACATGAAACACAAAGGTTATCTGGTCATTAAAATCGGATATGCCACATATCTCAAGTTGTTATTTGGCTCTCCATATACCATGCGTGTATAATTTTAAGTGGCAACCGTAAAGAGTTAGGCTTGGTCCCATATTCGCCTTGTGTGATCATTAAAGTTGAGTGACCTACCAGTTGCGATGCATTGGTTGACTAGGTTAAGGTGTGGGGACTTGTTCTGACTGTTCTGAACTTGTCTCCGGCTCCTCCAAAGCTATCATGCTCGGTGGGGCTTGAGATAGACTCTAAATCTTTACATAATTTTTGGAATTTTACATTGACTTTGTTTGATATACACTTTTGCCCAACTTGACCAACGGTATACATATGACTACGTGTATGTATGGTATGTTGGTTTGGTATCAGGCTACCAACGGTGATAGATATATACGACTTTGTGTGTGTATAGTGTGTTGGGTTGTTACTCGAGTATTCAACTGGCACATCGGTCGTAAGTCGGATCTAATTTTAGGACCCTAATAGTTTTAGTAATATAACTAGCATGGTGGCCCACACATTTGCGCAGCTAGATTTACGATATGTATTTTCATATTTGGTATTATTTTGCTGCTAGTTATTTGTCACTTATTTTATTTATTCACTACTACATTAGATTTTTAATACATCATTTAAAATATATAAAAATTAGCCAAAAGTATGTCCGAAGGAAACATGATTGGAGTTTGTTAGAAATTTTATGTGTATTACTTTTTAGCTTTTTAGTTCACAGTACTATTTTAATAGCAAATCTTACTTAATAGAAATATCTGCATTAAGGTCCATGGTATATTCTGCAAAATAATAAACTTTCATACTAATTTTTATATTTCTTTCTTCCACTCCTCCTTATCTCTAGTGTCTATCTTTCCAACAATAACTTTTGAGAAATTTTCCACTAAGAATCACTCCCTTTGTTTCACGAAATCTGTCCTCAGCCCACCATGCGAATAGACCAAGGAAGCACTAAATCTAAGAAAAAATAAATGAAAAATGACCATGCATACCCCCATTAAATAACATACATAACTTTGTAACCATTCTAAAGCATTTTGATAGGGGTATAGAGTGGAGGCAACACGATAACTATATCCTTGATATCCTCAATGGACAAATATTTTGGAACAAAGTATCCCGGTGTTGATGGCAAATATAGTGAAGTGTAGAGACTAAATATAAACATTAATGACTCATAGCTAAACCTTGTGTTCTCTTCTTCCACCTGCCTCCTCATTGACCGTACTACAGTTCCATTATTTGACTAGTGCAATATTATGCCTCAAAATGCTTCCACATATTCTTCTCTTACTCTTTATCCACCTAATTAAAGTTGTATATGAATTTTTATAAACAATCTAATTTATCTACGCTGGTATAATTTAAACTCACATGACGATCAATGGTAGAGATATTTTAGCTTATGTGGGCAAACGTGGTGACTTCTTTTTCTATTATTTTAATAATATAATAGATAGATAAATGTCCAAATCTATTCATAGAGTATATGCATTTGACAATGTTAAAAAAGAAATAAGAATTGAAATTAAATCTGATGAACAATGATACAGGTCAATATGGATTCTCCTTTATGACACAGGTCAGACCCCCTTCCGATCGGACAGCACCATAATGGCAACCGCCGTATACACGTTGGCCCGCGCGCAACTGCTCGCGAGCCGCATCACCAAAATTTTGTTGATCTCGGGAGAGAATTAGAGAAACCGTGCACAATGCACTCGCACTCCTGGACAAGCCTGACGTCGCGACTTGCGAGAGGACGAAGAAGACAGAGATCACGCTACCGCGCGACATGATGGTGGGAGCAAGATAAGGGGAGACTCCTACCGTCGTATACGTGCAGCGGACTGAGACGATCTGCGCGGCGGCTCATGTCGTCTCTTGCCTTGGGAGGGCCCGAGGCGCGCCCTCACCATGTGTCCACATGCACCAGAAAAGTACCCACGGGGTCGGAGCTGGAAGGAAAAGGAGGTTGCAACGAACGGCGGAACGTCGCAAACTGTGGACATTCGGTGCCCACGCAAGTACGCAACAGGGGAGATGAGATCCCCGCGTGTTGAAGAGCGTATACATGGTGCTCACCAAAACCGTGGGCTTAGGCAGGACGTCGATGGGAGAGCATGGTGCCGAGCTGGAATTCCATCTCCCTTTCATCTCTAAGTTCGCACAGATGCCAATGCAACTGTTGATATGCACTAACAAGGTGAGATCGCCGCCGGGCTGACTCACCGAGTTAGATAGACGTAAGTCTCTTTTTGATTTCCTTTCCGCAAAAAAGGTAAGAAGGGGAACAAAACATCACAGCATCTAGGAATAGATCATGTAATTAACATCTACATACGTAAGATTTCCATACAGTTCTTGGGATCTTTTTTCTTTTAGAGTAGTCATTGTTTCTGAAAAAAAGAATCATAGTAGCAGTAGTTAAGCTAAGGAAAACCCAATCCAATTGGGCTCTTTGGCCGTTCAGTGAATCCATTAGTTCAGACTTCAGACCTGCTTCAGAGATGAACCACAATGTGTGCATATAGGCATCAATTTCCAATTCGGAAAGTTTGCGAGGCAATCAAATGGCCGAAAGTCCAATGGACACTAATTGGGCCTAATCTGCTCCCACACGACGGGTTTGATAGGAGGCAATCAAATGGCCGAAAGTCCAATGGACACTAATTGGGCCTAATCTGCTCCCACACGACGGGTTTGATAGGTGGTAGTCCGGATTCTTCCGTAGCGTGAGAATTCTAATAGAAGAGAAAACTCTCTCACTCTCTGTACGAAGAATGCACACAAACCCTTTCAAAAAAAAAGAATGCACACAAACCAGTTTATTACAAAATTAGTACAATATTCTCATCATAAGTGACAAAGAAAGCGACAAGCTATATAACATAAGAACAAGAAATTGAACATTACATGTTAAACCACCATTCAAACTGGGACATAACTTTTGGTGGCCAATTTTAACCTCCTGACACCAGACACCATCAGCTCTTGTTCTGATTGCCATCACGGTAAAGACTATGACCCCAATCCGTTGATACATAAGAAAATATATTTACAAAGAAATGATTAGTTTTTTTATTTAAAATAATGTTATTTCTATAAGGCCAAATCGACCAACATAATGAGGTCAACCCCACTAAAATCAGTGAGTGTAAGTGCCTATCAAGTATCAATTCTCCGTAACTTTTGATGGACGCTATGAGGGTTAGGAGATACCCAAGATTATGGAATCGCTTGCCAATCAAAACAGCCTAATAATATTCGAAGAAAAGGTGCAACACGAGAATTCATATGTTGGGATTTATTGCTGACACTGGCGGTTTGCATTCAAGGCACTGCGAAAAAAAACGCATTTAGCGTATTCTTAAGTATTAATTCATGTTGAATAGTTATCCTTTTTACGTATTTATTACTTGGCCAACAATATGCTGACACCATCAATGGCACTATACTAGTAGTTCATATCAAGGATCATAGCATCACTTGCTGTTGGTTCCTGCCGTTAATCTCTTGAGTAGTGGTGTTTATATCAAATGGCTTTTGTTCATTTAGGGCTCGAGTATCACTTCACCATCAATCCGCGTCGAATAGAGTCAAATTGTTGTACACTTGTACTACGAACATAATTTTGTCTTCTTTCAGCTTTTTCTTATTCTGACCACGAAAAGTGCCTTTTACCACTTGGACGGTTCCGCAGCACTTCAGTTGAAACGGACATTTTCTTTTTGCAGATTCCATGAAGATTCATGAAAAACGATGGTTTATTTATCTACATACATCCACATGTACCGAGCAAAGGATTGGAACTATTGTCAAGCGTCAAGCAGAACAGAAAGCACTAGAAGTTCAGCCTTCAAACTGCCGCAGAAAAAAACTGCCGCAGAGAAGCTGCTCTGTTCGCAAGTGATTTAGTTCATCATAGCTTAAGTCTCATTCTGAACATGATCATCGCTTAATAAATCCATAATGTCTCTTCGACTTGAATCACAAATTATCCAAATTCCAGATTATTAAGTTAAAATCGTACTCATTAAGAAAATGTCCACATTATGTCGCGTCTCATTCATTCCTAAATGTTTTCCTAATAGACACGTTATCACAAGGAAGTAGTGCCGTGCCAATTCAGAAACCAGTTCGCTTGCTCAAGGTGGTTGACATGCATAGCAGCATAGCACGGAAGAAGATGGGACTTTTAAAAAGTCTCCTACTGCTTTTGAAGTGTGATAATTGTGTCCACATATTGCTCACCTGAAAGTGCTTATTTCCATTCACAACTCTGCTCGAATTTTCACACAACCTCCACAAAGAGACTCTACACTACAAACCCACTCAGAAATTCAGAATGGCTACTTCCATGGCAGGATAGTGAAAACTAGGAGTCAAACGCCTGCTCCATGTCGATGCAGTGCAAGAAATTGAAGCACTTCATACAGTGCATTATAACCCGCAATCCCTGAAGAAGCTACCTGCGCATCAAGGACA
This sequence comes from Stipa capillata, assembly GCA_019208055.1. Classification (NCBI taxonomy): domain Eukaryota; kingdom Viridiplantae; phylum Streptophyta; class Magnoliopsida; order Poales; family Poaceae; genus Stipa; species Stipa capillata. The sequence continues at coordinate 35,890 of JAGXJF010001154.1, forward strand.
ATCGATTAGCAAGGCGAATATCCAATCCAAGGCAAGCAGGTTCTATCTTTGGATCAGGATTCTCCTCTCAATCAGTGACCCCAAAAGGCGAATTGCTCCTAGCTAGCAGCTACTTGCGTGCCATAATGGAACCAAAGCCATCATCTATCCATCCGTAACCGAGGAGGACGTACATTCCTTCCTGCATATGCCATGGTCAAAGGCATCTATCTGGTTTGGTCAGGGCCCCGGGGCTCCTCCGCGAGCTAAAAGGGAGGAGCATGTTGATGCATGCTTCCCTGTCAAGTTGGCATCCGGCAAACGCGAGATTCTTCTCGAGTTGCATCTCGGCCGGCCGCTTTAATTTGCCCGTGCCTCGCTTTACTACCATGATAACGCATTTGTACCATCGGAACGACGAATTCTTGGGCGCGCGCACGCCGTCTTGTCGTCGTCATCTTTCTTGTAGCATCGTTGTTTATTGCCATTGCCAACACATACGTTCTTCTTAATCCGATAATCCTCCATGGGTTATGTCTACGTAATCATCATTTTTAATAGTCAGATGCTCTCTTTAGACCACCCGTTTTCTAATGAAGGATTCCGTACTGCATGACGTGCTTGTTTCTTTGTAGTGTGTGCATATTTTCAGAGATATTCGTGTTCATTCGTATCGCCAGAATCCAGATATCAACGCAATGCAGTAATATTATGTCAGGGTTAATGCGTTCATCGTATGATCATTATACCATCCTTGGTACAACAAAGAAAAAGAGGAAAATGATATGTCTCAAGGCTGCTCTTTGCAATTCAGCATCAATTGCTTCTGTGTCACGTGCTTAAAAACTTCATTTCGTCGAACCCTCTTTCGAGCTATTCTGATTCTTTCAGATGATCTGTTTAAAGATATTGCACTGCTTGATGCATGCATCTTCAGACACATGCATGTGCAATTTGAAGCACCAAATCAAATCTTGCATGCTTTCAGCTAAGTCGTGCATGGAGATAAGATCGGCGAACTTATCAGATACATGACCGCTTTTAGAAGAACGGTGGAAGCATTGCACTGCAGCGGGCGTGCGGTCAATGCATGCAGATTGCAAGGCTGTGCAATTACATCAGCTAAAGATATGAGAATATTTTCGTCCAGGAATAAAGTTCTTTTTCTGTGATCTGGTCGTGATCTTTGGCGAGAAACAAGTGGCGATGAAACGGTTCTCTGACTGGCCGTACTCTGAATGTGTTGAAGATGGCTAAAGAGGATGAAGTCAGGCTTCTCGGGAAATCTGCCGGGATAGATTGAGATTCTCAGCTGGGATACATGTCGATCCCTAACATCTAGCATATCGGATCATGGTCACATTGGTGCCATACTGATTTTGATCTGCTGAAACTTGCAATTCCAAAGGGCCAAACCGAAAAAAGAGAAATCTTAATGAAATTCTGGGAAGTATAATAAAGAAATGCTCGGACCTACTAGTTGATCCATTTCTTGCCAAACACGAGAGAAATCGGATATTATAGTTTGAATATTGATCTCGTCGGTGAAAGAACCATTATTTCCGAAGCTCCTACCAAGCCCACCTTCTAAACGAATAGAACATTCTGCATCGAAATTCGCGCAAATTTTAATATTCACCATGCGTTTGGTAAAGAATTAAAATGTGAAACAGTACTTAAAATATGACCTGATTTCATCATTTTCTTGCCTGACCAAGCAACTGACTAATTTATGTGCATGGTGGCTAAACTTCCCAGCGTTGCTGGGTCTCTTTTCAGATATGATTTGTACGATCACAAATGATGTTGGCCTGCTTCCACGCAATTAGTTGCTGCTATGATGGGGTTGGTGATGCAATGATACGAACGCAACGCCGCGTGCGTTTCAATTTACAAGCTGCAGAAAACGTATGTACTCGAGGCATCCCTGAGCACGAGCGCATTGAGTGAGCGAGAATGATGCGTCAAGCGATCAACCAGTTTGTCTGATGTATTGCAGCAGTAGCAGTCCCGCGTTTGCTCTGCAAGACTGCAGCTTCTTGTTGCGTTGGGAATCATGTGGTGGCCTCGGGGCACAAGGCATTCTCCCCATCATGGGAAACAGGGCAAAGATTCTATTCTGTTCTTACCAGGTGCTAGTCTAAACTCTAGCTGATTGATGATTGTGCTTAAGGAATTGCCGGCCAGAGCCGGGCTCCATCTAGCATGAACCTTCCCAAACCAGAGAGGGGAAATACAAAAGAACTGCTATCTTGTTCCCTCCATGATGCCTGCAAAGTGCAAAGCACCAGACAATCAGATAATGATTTGCTCTTGGAACCTTTTCTGGTTTCCTTGATGCAGCACCGGCAGTGACGCGCGTAGAGAGGACAGCAAGAGAGTTTACAACAGTATCTATATCTGCCTTTGGCAAGCAACTACTTTCTCTGTATCATGATACATATTGTTTTAGACATTGACGGATCTCTAAGGTTACACTTTGATCATTATTTTCTATAAATATATATTTTTAAATAAAAATAAGTATACATCATGAAAATATATTTTACAAATGACCTAGTATTATCAATTTGGTGATATAGATATTATTAATTTGGTGATATATTTTACAAAGGACCTAGCATTATCAACGTAATAATGATACATTGATAGGAAAACAACATCGTAGAATAACTGAAGCAGTAGTATTATTTTTCTGTTTCGACACCGCGACAACAATCCGAGTTGGGTATCGGAGGCTTTCCTTTTTCTTTTTCTTTTTACTTGAACAAGTACTACAAGTTACTGGTGCTTGCACGGCATCTACTCTGCAACTGGTTGGATTAGATTAGACTGGATTGATTGACATGACACGGCGAGTGTTAGCTGGACCTAGCGCTGACGAAGGCCTTGATGTGTGCCAGCATCTCCTGCGTCCGCGGCTGGGACAGGTGGTGGTTGTGGAGCACCTGGAAGGCGTGGCCGACGCCGCCGTACATGGCCTGCTCCACGGTCTTGCCGGCCTTGCGCATGGCGTTGCAGAGCTCCAGGTTCCGGTCGCGCAGGATGTCAGCCTCCGAGATGCACACCAGAACGGGGGGCAGTGGCAGGGTCTCAAGCCGCGGCGCGCCCCGGGACAGCGGGTTGCACCAGGGGTGGTCGTGGCTGGCGCCGGCGGGGAGCGCCATGCGCCAGTAGGTGTCCGAGGTCGAGAGCGTCAGCGCCGACCGCGGCGGCTGCGGCATGGTCTTCTCGGACGCCGTGCGGATCTCCCCGCCGAAGAAGGGCTGGATCAGGATGGCCCCCCTGATGGAGAGGGGAGCCAGGGTGCCGAGCTGGCCGAGCCGCGCGGCGACGTGGAAGGCGATGGAGGCGCCCGCGCTGTCGCCCATGAGGAACACGCGGTCGAATCTGCACCGGCCGCGCCACCAGGAGAGCTCGTTGGAGGTGGCGCTCCTGCAGCTCGCCTGCTGCCGCAGCCACCGCACAGCAGCGAGCCCGTCGTCGAACGCCGCCGGGAGGCGGTTCTCCGGCGCGAGGCGGTAGTCCACGGACATCACGGCGCAGCCCGCCCGCGCGGGGAGCTGGGCGAGGAACTCGTGGTAGCAGCTCCAGGCTGCGGAGCCGACGCAGAACCCGCCGCCGTGGAAGTACACCACCACGGGGACCCTCGCTTCCGCGGCGGCCGGCGCATACAGCCGCGCCCACACCCCCGTGGCACGGTCGACCACCACGTCGCGCGCGACGACGCCCGGCGCGGCCGTCGAACCCCACGTGCAGGGGACGTCGGGGATCGCCGGGAGGCGCTCCACGTGCCCGTCCTTGTGCACGCGGATGAGCCCGTGGATCTCTTCGACGACGGCACCATGACTGTGCCCTCCCCCGCCGTGCTGGCCATTCTTGCCGACCTGCTGGAAGCTGACCCTCGTCTCACCGACGTCGAGTGCCCCCATCCTCCGCCTTCTCATGCAAAAGCCCGCGCCAGCCGACTCCGATTACGAGCGTGCGGCACAACAGACAACGGAAGCACTATGCTTTGTCTGTGCGCTTGTGGTGTCCCGGGAGCCGGCGCCGGACACAATTATGCAGCGTTGTCCGGCGAGGAGCTCGGCCGGCGCGTCGGCTTTTATAGCGGAGAGGGGGGCGGTGGCCGATGGGACGGGTGTCGGGGTGGAGTTGGCTGCGGGGGCGAGTGGGGTCGCCAAGTGGAGGCGGCTGATTCGCGCGCACGGCGAGGGGGTGGGAAATGATCCGTTCATGCGCGACGCCCGCCACCAAAGTCCACCGTGTCAGATTTCGTTGACGCTTGGGAAAGGGTCTATCCGCTCGTGCGGTGTTTCTATGTTCGAATCTCGAAATCGTTGCATGACATATTGCCATTGCAAACATGTAGCATATCTTGCAGCCTACATGTAAGCATAGTTGATCAGCTGTGACACTATTTGTATTTTGCCCTATATTTTTTGTTATTTTGCAATCAATCTAAAGACATTTGAATCCGAAAATAAAAAGGTTTGTATCCTTTGAACCAACCATCTGATTCACGATCCATTTGAACATGTGTGTTTCGCAAACAATATCTTCCAAGCAAGACCAATATTAAATGTATTTTGATTTTATTTTGGTAACACATTATTGTTCATGAAAAAGCTTTCTACAGGTTTTACTATTTTCCAGATAGGTTTTTCACATCCATTTGAGGCTTAGATATATGATAGAGAGGAGTTAGCTTTCACCAATTTAACAAATTGGTTTCCCATGCCCCAATAGATGCTAGGAATCGTTAGGTTTTTATCATTTCCTAGATGGGTCCATTGCTCCTCTCTGGCTTAGATAGATGTTGAGGAGGGCTTAACCTATATCATTCCCTGGACCGGGTTCCCTCTTCCAATTGCCGCTCAGATAGATATCAGGGATAGCTTAGCTTTCACCGTTCTCTGGATAGATTTTCTCTTCCAATTGCCCCACAAATAGAAACTGGATATGACTTAGCTTTCACTCTTTTTCAAACGAGTACCCCGTTCTAACTTGCTTTTTACGTAATACCAATTTTCTTCGATTTGTGCTAATGCTTCCGGCTGGATGCTTATGTTGAAATTTGTTTTTTCATGTAATACTAACTTGCTTATGTTTATGGTCAAACTTTCTTTCCATTCATGTAGTACCAACCTGCTTTCATTTATCGTAAAACTTTCTTTCCAATCATGTAATACCAAACTACTTTCATTTATGGTAAAACTTTCTTTCTAACCCTCTTTTCTTATTGTCAAACTTGCTTTCTAGTTGGGCGTTTATGTTGAAATTTGCTTTTGTTCTGGTAGCAAGTTGTTTTTGGGTTAGGATTAGGGTTTAGGTTTTGAGGTTAGGATTAGTACTTATGTTTTATGGGTTAGGTCGAAGGAGGTTAAGTTGCTCTATAATAATATAGTTTCTAGTTATTTATTTAGGAGAGAATTGAGAGGGATGGTTTCATGTTATATTATGTGTATCAATACCTAAAGATTTGCTAATATGCTAATATTACTACTAACTTGCCTACAATATTTGCTAAGTTGCCTATAACATCCACTAAATTTTCTACGACATTATGGTTTCTAGTTGTTTATCGGGGAGAGGTTCGAGAGGGTTTGTTTTGTGTCAAATTATATGTACCTGTATCTACAAATTTTAGTGAATTTTTTCTAGTAATGCTACAAATTTACCTAATAATAGTGCTAAGGGCCTATTTGGTTGGACTATGGCTATTGACAAAACTGTTGTTGACTGGCTATCTGGAAAAGCTGCTGTGGCTGTGGAAAAGTGAACATATGGCTTTTGGTTGATGCAAACTATCTACAACATTTTAAAAAATAAGCACTGAAGTTTCAACACTGCAAAAAGCTGGCAGAAGGCAGCTTTTCCAAACAGCTAAATTTACATTACAAAGCCCACATCTATCATTGGCAAAAGCTGATGAAAAGCTGACCGTTTGGTTGGACTGCAACTTTTGCCAGTGAAAAGCTGCTAAAAAGCCCAACCAAACACCCTCTAAGTTGTCTATACTGTCATCGTTTCTAGTTGTTTATCGAGGGAGGTTTGAGAGTGATGGTTTTATGCTATATTATGTGTACTAGTAGCTATGAATGTGCCTAATAGTGCTATATTGACTATCATTGTCATTAACTTGCCTAATTATACATATGTGTTTTGTTTTTCAATTGCCTTTTAGATAGGTGCTAGATAGGTCTTAGCCTTCATGATTTTCTAGATGGGTTTATTTCTCAAATTGTTCCTTAGATGTAAGCTTTGGAGGTCATAGCTCTTAACATTTTTAGACGGGTTTTCTTTCTAACTGAAATTGTTTAGCCTTTTATGTGGTACAAACTAGCTCCCATTTATGATCAAATTTGTTTCTCTTTTCTTTTGAAGAAAATCCACAGACCAAGATTAGTCAAACAAACTTGAATCAGATACTTTTCTGAGGCTGTGGTCGCATGGTGCCTTTTCGCTTCCAATCGGATGCCTTCATTTGCAAACCAAGTGGAAGAAAACTATTTTTTTTTCTCTTGCCCTACGGAGCCGCGCTGTTAAACACGAAGAAATCATAGCAAAAATTACTGTCTATTTGGTCAACAATATGAGAGCTATACCACCTGCAACTGACTTGTCCGACTTGCAGAATTCATAAATGACACAAATAGTGTGTTCATCGTCTAATTGGTTGGAAGCCAAACATTGCCATATGGTGTCATAACTTTGTAGTGAAGTGTTTGGCTCGTAGCCACAACTTTGACATGCTAATTTTTTATCTACTAGATCCCACACTGTCATAGTTACATGGAGTTGTGACAAGATTGGCTAAGTCGTGGCTCTATTTATCTTCTGCGGAATTTAAACAAAAACACTTATCATAATTAGGCATCAACTAAATAGGTCCTCGGCAGCTAAATTTTAAAATGTGACAAGTGAGACTATTAATGAAATAGTTGTAGGAACGTCTGAAGCACAAGAAACGAAAGAACACAACACAGCCTGGATTTTTCAGTACATTCTAGGTTTTCTCTAGCTATTTAGTATTTTTCCTGATTATTTTCTCTTAGTTCCCCAAAGGGGTTGCTTTGTCCACCCTGTGTCATACTAGTATCATGTATGATCTCCCCTGTCAACCTAACCAATTGACTCACATAGCTTAATGACAATCCTCCTACCCGGTGAGCTAAGTTAGCCATCTCATCCAATCTATTTTATTTCTGTCAGTCTTAGCTAACTATTCTTAAAGGGGTAGGAACCGGCCTAACTTCGAGTTGACACCCCTCCAAAGTCCAAATCAAGCTTCATATCTTCCTCCCCAAGCCTCCACACTATAAATAAATAAATTACATCTCTGCCACAAATATGAGCCTAATCTTTTTTAGCTCATCTACCACCGAGCTCTAGTGTATTTTATTTTTAGTATTTCATATTTATAGTCTTCGGATTGAATTTTTTTCAACCATCTTTATTAATAAATAGCTCGTTGTAGTTGTCTCGTTAAAAAATATATATAAGTAAATAAATTGCACTTCTTGAGCAGGTACGCCATCGATGATCATTGCCGTCGGCACATCGACGGCGACGCCTCGAGTTCCCGTTCCCGCACGCGCGCCACACCATACACGAGCTCGCTTTCTTTTCGCCGTGTGCCTTTTCCTCGACGACTCGGCGAGTTCCAGTGTCTCTCTAGTTCCATGTCGCATCAGAAAGGCACGCAACACGCACGACACAAAAAGACCGTGTATCGAAAAGGCTGTGTATATACATCACCGGCTCCTAACTTGGGCTGGTTCACCAACCAAAACCAGAGTGGCGCCAGCACAGCACGTACGTACGCTTTGCTTTGGACACCGACTTTTGGTCCAGGCAAAAGGACGACCAACGCTAAGCTTTTGCAAGGTGGCCCAAGTCGTGGCTGGGCCCTCACCGTCGTGGTTATCTGCTATCTGTGGCCACGTCACAACTTTCTGAATTTGCAGGATGAGAGAAAAAGAGATTGTAAGAAAGGCATACCAGAGTGACTGGGCGCAAATAACAAAAGTTTTTCCTTGAATAGTACTCATGAGGTGCCACTGATCGGTCTGTTGTTACTACTAAAAGATCCGGCACTTCTCACTAAGGAAGGTGCTACAAAGAGTCGACAAATTAAGGCATAAAGAAGCAACAAAAATAAGTGCTAAGTGGCACCTCTCACTGAGGGGAGGTGCTACTGATGAGTTCACAAACTAGGACCTCTTTGATTAATGAGACTCTAAAAATACAGAAATAGAAAAAAATAGAAATTAGATGTCATGACATATTAAATAATACCAAAATAAAAAAATATAGAAATAAGTAATCTAGGTTCTTTGGTTGTATCACAGAAAAAACACAGAAATTCTCTTGAAGAATTATGCGCTTGCCATTGTTGACAGAGAAAAAAAGAAAAATTTATGTGACGCTAGACTCAATGGAAAATTTTCTTTGGAATTATATGCGGAGTAGTCCATAGGAAAATTTTCTATAATTTTTAATCCTAAAAATCAAACGAGCTCTATAGAAAAAAAATTAAATAATGGAATCCTCCAAAATTCTATAAAATGCCCTAACACATAAATTCAAAAAGAAGTGCACAAACATAAATTAGTATACTACTCACTATCTAAAAGCCGAATTAGTCCTGCTAGCCTAGCTAGGGATGACCATACTCCCAAGTCTCAACTAGCTAGGCACTCCAATCCTGAATCGATCTTCCACTTGCGGTGATAAGCAATGAACGGCGAAATTCATTGGCGGCATTAATGTTGTCCACGGGATGCTTGTGCCTACGGCAGTCACACCTGCCGGCCCCGCCTACCCGGCTTGTCGCCGACGAGACCCTTCCCCGCACTCGATTAATCGCCCGGCCGGCATCAGCTTCTCCAAAGGTCATGGAGGATTGGAGGAGCTAGCAGCAGCTTTTTGTCACGCATTTTTAGTGGATAAATAACACTGCTCCAACCTGGAGTGGCAACTCCGGCGAGCAGTTGGTTCTGTTGGTAATCGTGATCTAGGCCGGGGCTGTTTGCCGCTACGCCATTGCTTGTGAGATCGAGGCAGGAGGGCCCATGTACAGTGAAATAGAAACAATTTGTTTTGATCTTGAACTGTCATCGGAGTTTACATTTTAATCTCGAACTCTAAAACGGTTCACTTTAGGACCTTGAATTCTTCGATTTTTCAACACTCACCTAGTTTTGGCATATTTGATTGGGTTTGGCTATGGTATTCGCTGGCTGCCTCCTCACCCAATAGGGACCTACATATCATTCATTCTCTTTCACATATCCTCTCCCTACGCATATTTTTTTTCCATCTCCTCTCTTCTATCTTCATGCCTATCCGATTGTGCTTCCCGTCGCGCTGCTCTGTCACATTTCCTCCTCCCTCACGCCCGTCTCATGTCCCCACCCCCTCTAAACCCATGCGAGGATGACATGTCCTTATCACAACAGGAACGAATAGGCTGGCTCAACAGCAACGAAAGAGGATGGCAGTGGTAGATCGAGGGCAAGCCGAAGCAGAACTCACGATTCCCTTGGCAAAATCCAAATTAATTTTATGGAAAGATCAGTAAGAAGAGAGGAACACAACGACATAGATGTTGAGGCAGTTGCCAGCGAGCTAAGCAGCCATTTTACGGAAGCAGCCATGAATAACATGTAGACCCCTATTAAGGATTTTGTAGCCATATGACAAATACCGAGTTTAAACCTAGTCAGAGTGGTCAAAACTAAGCGAGGAAAAATAAACGGTATTAAAATTTTAAGATTTGGTTACTTAAGGATTCAAATGTGAACTTAGACGAGATTTTAAGGTCGAAAAATAAATCTTTTCCTTTTATCCGTGGCAGCGTGGCGCTCACTCAGCCACTCTCGGCAGCGTGAATGTGCAGGTCGGAAAGGCCAGAAACCACGATAGTCGCTTTGCTGCTTTGGTTTCAGCGAGGCGAGTGCTAGAAGCATTACTAGGGTTTATAGGACGGGCGGCCTAAGGAGACCAGCTATCCTTCCACTCAACTCAAAAAAATCTACAGACTGCAAAAGGACCACCTTAGCTGCCTGCACTACAGAAAGGAAAAAAGGTCAGAGAAGTGCTCGAAAAATTTGGAAGTTTCAGCTAATCCTGTCGACTCGAAACGTTAAACGGAACGTACTGTGTGATCTGGGCCGGCCTTCCTCCGCTTTACGAACACTTCTGGGCTCTGGAATGGCCCACGATAAGCATTTCCCGCCTTTCGGGACCAGATAAAAATAGCCACTGTGTTGTAACTTATGCAGTGTGGTTCACTTCTGATTGTTGGAGGCTTTCCCCTGTGCTTCCCGTGATGACATTTAATGGGGCTAGCCTTTCCAATTGACTAGTTCAGTCATTCTGATGTCTGCATCATTGTGTCTGACCCTCCAGGACAAGAGAGTAATTGGTCCTTCATCAATGAGTTACCGACGGTTACTGAATCTTCCTTTTCCAAAATCCAGACCAAGCCGAGGAACTCGATTTCACATCGCATCTGAAAACAATTTTGCGTCTAAGAGCAACTCTAGCAGATTCCCTAAATCCCCTTGGTCTTTAAAAAAACTACTATTATAAAGAATAGAGGGCAAAATTCTACTCTAGCAGATTTCCTAAACCTCCCTCTATCCCTAAAAATTTTAAAGGGCACTTTAAAAACTGGGGTCTAGCATTTATATTTAGAGAAAGGGGGAGAGAATATACAGTGCACTGTATCCATCAAATTTTTGGCGCCAGGGACATTTCAGCACGCTCCGGAGCTCCCGCCGCCGCGCCGCTGCCATTGCCGGCCACCTCCGGCCGCCGGACCGCCGTTCCTCCCTTCCCCCGCTTGCTGAGGACGCCGCCGTCACGCGCCTCCCTCCCGCGGGCGCCGAGCTCGAGCCGGAGAAGCGGCGGAGTGCTGAGCGGCGGAGCCGTGGCGCGCTGCGCGGCGAGCGGCGGTGCGGCGGAGGGCCGGGGCGGCGGCGCGCAACGCGGAGCGGCGGAGGGCCGGAGCGGCGGCGCGCGGGGCGGGGCGGCGGAGGGCCTGAGCGGGGCGGCGGAGGGCCGAGCGGCGGAGCCGTGGCGCGCTGCGCGGCGAGCGGCGGTGCGGCGGAGGGCCGGGGCGGCGGCGCGCAGCGCGGAGCGGTGGAGGGCCAGAGCGGCGGCGCGCGGGGCCGGGCGACGGAGGGCCTGAGCGGGGCGGCGGAGAGCCGGAGGATTTTTTTTTGTTTGTTTTTGTTTGTTTTGCAATTATAAAGGCTGTAGTTTAGGGAGTCTGACTTTGTGCACTTCCTCTAGAGTCTTTAAAATTTTTTAGGGAGTCTTTTTTAACAGTTTTAAAGACTCTCTTTTTAGGGAATCTGCTAGAGTTGCTCTAACCAGCCCATCAAATCAAGAATCACCCACGGTACCAGTGCCACTTGCACTAGACAACAGCGGGCTCTAGTCAAAGAACATCACTATCCATCGCTGAAAGGAAATCACCAACCACGAACAAGAAACCTTTGTCAACTGACGAGATGGTGAGCACTGAAGAAGTGCATACATACACGGTCCTCATCTGGTCTAGTGAAGACTGGGAGATTGTGCAAGTAGAGTAGCGAGCACTGAGCACTGAGCACTGAGCAATGCATCCATCTCTTTTCTTGCCCTTCTGAACTCTGAAGTCTCCCAACCATTTCAGCCTCTCCTTGAAGCGAAGTGGCCATCAACCTCAAGCCATGCCTCTGAATCCTACATGCTTCCTTATACTACTCCTCAACCTAAATCACGTTGTAGGCGCCATGAGCGACGATGGTACGGAGTTCACCTTCACTGGCTTCGCTGGCACGAACCTCTCCTTCGACGGCACGGACACGGTCACTCCTGACAGCCTTCTCATGCTGACCAGCGGCACCACGGCTATGAAAGGGCACGCGTTTTACCCCACACCACTGCACTTCGACAGTTGGACGGCTCAGTAGCTCACCGAACAGAGGTCCTCAGGTCGTGCTGCTGGATTTAACGCTCGAGCACTGGAACAGAGGCCAGTACGCTGCGGAGGAGGCGAGCCTGGTGCTGAAGCTGGGGCTCCTGTGCTCGCAGCCACTACTGCTCAGTGCAAGGCCGAGTACGCCGCCCGTCTCGCAGTATCTCCACCACGCCATGCCGGTTCCGGCGATGTCCTGATGAACCTAGGTTATAGCACGCTGATGTTTGTGCAGAATGACAGGTTCGAGTCATATTGGGCACGTCATCACTGCCAACGAGCGTTGGTCCTGGGTCTGATCTCTCAGGAGGTAAACTTTCTCTATAATCGCTTGTTAGTTTTCTCTAGTCTGGTTTTTATCTAGCAAGTTTCCGGATATAGCGCCTATACGGTATATACTGTCATAGTGAGCTTTTTTTAAAATTAAAAATATATCATGGTGAACATGAGTAGCACTAAATCACTAATGACGATTGCAGAGGCCGAGGGTGCCCACCTCCTTTCTCTACCAAAAAAATAAATCACTATTGACCATGAAAGGCATGGAAACATGATCGCACTCTCTGCATTCATACGAAATCATTTTGGGTGAAAAGTACAACTGAAGGCAGCTAGGCGGTAGCATCTGATACTGCATATTCAACGGGAACACAACTAAACAAGGCACCTACGTGGATGCCTTGAGATTGTACCAGGGCATGCATCTGGACAAATCCAAATATTGGCAAAAGTCTTCAGGAATTCAGCATCAATATGGGGAACCAATAAGCAGCTGCTAAATTCCAAAACCAGCAACGTACGTACAAGAATGGAGAACCTTGCGATGCTCATTATCCACCACATAATGCTTATGGGTTCTTCTCCTTGCTCTCTTGCTCGACCATATAAGCCTTCTTCATTTCTTCCAGTATGTCATCATTCGTGCTGCCAAGCATAAAAGGCGCATGGTGAATATCTACATGAATGTGGTGTCTGTCATGCCAATGCTAGTATAGTCAAGTAATGCAGCAGGCAAGTTCTGGGGCTAAAAAATTGTGACGGTAAACATCTTCCAAAAAAGTGATATTTCCCCAAATTGATAGAGCAAAGCCCTTCCAACCAATGGAACCAAATTCTATGGCTCCACCCATATCTGGTTTCAGTCATGATTGACAGTTAGAACAGACACATTGTGGTCAAAATAAATAGCATCAATACTCTTTTCCAGATTCCCCCAAATGCATTGATCAGAGAACACGTTTCAGCACTATGTTCCTCAAAAGGCAAATGCACCATTTTCTTAGATAACGGCAGCCTTTCAATTTCATACATTGCTCATTACAAATGATGGTTCGGATGGGATCCGGAACCTCACTAAACCAATGAATCCCACATCATGTTCTGCCGAATTGGCCAGAACATGAGAATGATGGTCCGGATGGGATCCGGAACCTCACTAAACCAATGAATGCCCACATCATGTTCTGCCGAATTGGCCAGAACATGAGCTGCCACATTACAACTCCTACTAACATGAAGGAAAGAACATGAAGCAAATGCTCCATTTATAGTTGTATGGAGATCATGTTCCATTCATCTCGTTCAATGGTTTTACAATCTGTTCAGGCACCGTTCTCAAGAACATTACCAGTACAGGTTCCTGGCAGGTTAGGACTTGTATGGGGTGGGGTGTGTGTTCTAAACCAAAACCTACACTGAAGTTGGCTCTACAAAATTCCCAACAAATGTTCACACCAGAAAATGTTTGATCATATCAAAATCCAAATGAACCTGGTGCGTATGGTCAACAATATTGTTGGAAACACCAATGTATTAGTAGTAAATAACCAAATACTAACCAGAACTATGTAATATGAATGACTAAAAATAAAAAGAAACATGTTCTTAACAGGAATGGAATTTTCAAGCGTAAAAAATAGTACAGAAGCTACTTGACGAACCGTGAGGAAGTACGCAGGTAGTACAAACTAAGAATGCTGTCAAATTTCTCGTAGACTTTTTCGCATTATCTTGATATTAGTACATTTACACTTCATAACTCACCATTTGTCTATACAACACCCAGTGTTCAAAAAAGCGCCCTAGGTGGTAGATGGCCGCTGTCCGCCTGCCTAGCGTCTACCGCTTTCTTGAACCTTGCTAACACCTATAGGGTATTTTTAACCAAGAATGGACAGTAAAAGTCAGCCTACTAGTCTCTATGTTCAGCTCCATGCATGATTTTCCTTATATATTCGTACAGAGCAATATTCCCAGTAGGTTGCCTGTGGGGTATGGCATATTGATGGGTCCACACTATTGCTTGTTTCCGCTGCAGAACTTTCAGCCACTAGGCTGCAGAGATAAGACATCGATGACGAAGATCTATTCGTACAGAGCATTATTAGGGTCTTTAAATCTGAAAAGTTATACTTGCAAACAAATTTAAACATTAACTCTGAGTACTCTACCTTACAAAGCAAAGTTCGAACAAGAACCAAGATACAACTTGCATGATTTGCCCAAATACAAACAGATTACAAGACATTCATATAATGATCACTTACAATTGATGAAGGCAATTATTCAACTCTTTTGCTTGTTTGCGGCATTGCCATACCACAGAGAAAGTTCTTCCTCGTGCACACTCCGCATATTTTGAACAGTAGAAATCACATTCCTTCAGGGCCTTCTGTTTCATTCTGCTGCGCAAAGCTGAAAAGGTGAAGCAGTTAATGGGCCAAATCAACTCTTTGACGTAAATAAGGACAAGAATCTTTAAAGGATATTTCAAAACAAAACACGAAATTTCCCTTAGGTTGGACCACAATCTACGAACAATTCTCGTTTAACACTTAACAAACAACAATAACTGATCGAAGTATCTGTTCAATGCATCAGCATGCCTTGAAAGTAGAAGGCAAGATATTAACAAGAAAAAGGGTTTTCACAGGTCTAGCCGTCCTTCCAGATCCAATATTCACTAAAGGCAGTTATTCAAGCACAATTCTTTCAATCTATTAGAGATGAAATATACTTAGACAATGAGCTCTCCTATGATCTTAATTCCATAAGTTTTTTTTCGAACTTTTAGTTCCTTAAGGTTAATAAATCAGAGGTCTAATATTCAGATAAACAGATTCTTTCGGAATAGGGTTCTCATAAATACCTTAATAGCATGATCTAGTAACATCAAGATGAATTCAACTTTCTGCAAACCATTTTAACTAGTGCAGATACCAACCACCATATAGGATTGGGAGGAGATGTCCATGAACTCTGAATAACACCCTTAATTAACTAATGACTAGTCAGGTGGAAAGTGTAACGCACTATCACATGATTCAGCCCCTGCCCACCAAATGCTAAATCAGATAACTTGATAATCATCAAAGCCTCCCTGGTTCGGTGAGACTGCAACCTCCATTCCCCTGAACCTCGCTCGATGCATTATTCCACACAGATCGTTTTATATTTCAAGAAAAAACACAGAGGGGTTCGTATTTTGGCCGATTCCTCATCTTCTAGGGAACTAGGACGAGCTTTGCATGGTTTTTGTCAAGATTCCAAATCACCAAGAAAGAGAAGCATGGATGTTCGACTCACCTTCCTCGACCTTCTTCTTGACATGATTCTCCCTGGCCTCCTGAAGGTACCCCATGGAGCTACCAGATATTACAGTATCGGATTGAGGAGAAGGCGGTGAGAGAGATCGAGGAGCAGTTGGAGTTAAACCCTAACGCCCATGGAAGGGGAAGCGGCCATTGGCAGGAAGGCTTTCTCTGTTCTCCCCTTCTTTTGGTGGGGGAGGGGAGAACGTGGAGGAGACTGGGGAGCGAGCTTTGGGTTGCTGGAGTAGGCTCACAAAGCCCAACTAGATCGGCCCAACTCGTCCAATTGCTATTTTTCTCCAGATAGTTATCTGTCAGGTTATCCTTTCTGCCTAAAAAAGAAAATCAGACTATCCTTTTCCCCCTAAAAAGCAGATTATCCTTTTGGGTTCCTCTCTCTTATAAAAAATACTTATCCCTTTCAGATTTCTCTTTTTTCATTTTTCTTGGTTTTTCTACGTGCAACAAACTATGCATCCACGTCCCAAGGTGTTAAAGAGTGGCTAAATGAGAGAAAAATTGAAGCGAGGTAGAAGCTCAAAACGCTTAGCAACCAATGCTAAGCTACATAGTACTTTTTGCAGTTATTGTCATTTTTCACATGCATCTATAGCTGGTGCTAACATATATGGTGAAAGAAGCTTGCAAAGATTAATACAGAGTGCAGAAGAGAAAACGTATGTGTCCATGTTAGCTTCTAATTTAGGTGCTAAGGATGCGAATGCTTACTCACTAGGAGCATATGAGTTTCACAATAACGCCGGAAAGACTATGTTGTAAGCACTGCATTTCCTCGGGATTTTTCCATAGAAATCACTGGTTACAATACCACTTCTCTGCATTTCGTGATGGAAGGAAGGTCTACTCGATTTTGATGGCGCTTCATACGGGGACCATTGATGATTGGGGTTTGAGGTTGTTTGTCACTTCACACAATCACACGAGACTCTTGGATGGATTATTGCAAAATTTGCAACGCACGGACAAGGATATTCCAATCCGTGCACCAACAGCGGCAAAATCATGGACAAAACGAAATCAAGTAGGTCGGATTGGGCTAATTGACGAGAGCATGCTGCCAAGCTCGCCGCTTTTGGCACCAACCCCTCTTAGTAAAATGCCGAGTGGCATCACGAACAGCACAGCGCGTGCGTCTGTGGTGCACCCGAACGTATATGTTCGAGAAAGTGTTTCTTCATACATAGTTATTTTGACTCTGCATTAACTTTATCCGGTTTCACAGCAACTAGGAGTTTCTAAAATGACCGCAGGTGGATTTTCTTGTGATATAAGACTGCAGATGAGCAAGTAGGATTCGATATCAATCATCTAGTCGCGTTGAACACGTATGCAAATGCATCAGGCACGACATACCGGGGTGAATTTGTACTGTGCTACCCACAGACAGAACGGAAGCAGCACACGTAAGGCATCTTCTATCTATCTATTCTATTCTATTATTATATACTAAAAGCAGAATGCAATAGAAAAAATAGAGATAGACTAAAAATTCCCACAAAAAATAAAACATCCGATCGTTAATTTAATAGACCCTTTTATTATTAGTGGACTACAACCAATAGATCTTCATAATTGTACCAGATCACAACCGATAGATCTTCATAACTGCACCAAAACATATTACAGCTGATAGATCTACATAACTGTACTTAAACAGATCACAGCTGATAGATTTTCATAACTGCACATAAACAGATTACAGCCGATAGATCTACATAACTGTACCTAAACAGATCACAGCCGATAGATCTTCATACATGCACCTAAACAGATCACAGTCGATAGATCTTTATAAACTATACCTAAACAGATCACAGCCGATAGATCTTCATAATTATATCTAAACAGATCACAATCGATAGATGATCATAATTGTACCTAAACAGATTGCATCTGATAGATCATCATAACTACACCTAAATCTCGCGATCTGAATTCTTATTTCCGTACTAATCTAATATCATGCGTACGGATAAAAAATTAAGCGCATGAGCTAGCTCAGATGGCCAGACGGAATGCGCATTCAGCTATGTGGCGGCTCTCAGCTCCGTTATGTATTCACGAGTTGCTTCGTTCGGATTGTAACACATTATCTTTGTCATAATAAAGCTCTCCCCTCCTTACACGCAAAAAAAAAGTTACGCGGGACACGTGCTAGTTTTTCTAAAGTTGGAATTCTTCCGTCCTTCGTCCTGTTCCAACACAGGTTCAAGGCACCAGATATCTGGTAGCTAGTACAGGTTTACCTACTGGTACTTGCTGGCTGTCTGCAGTCTTCGAGGCTAAGCTACCATCCAGTCTGATCAGGTCAAGAGCAAGTCCAGAATAGCAAGAACATGGCAACAGAAAAAGCCCTCAGCAAATCCATGGGCGACGGAATCTGAGATGATTCCTGCACCACGGGCACGGATAAGAAAAAGATTGAAACTTATCCCCAGCGCCCTCACCACTCGCCGTTTCAGCCAGCTCGGATGAGGGTGAGAACGGCAGGGATCAGTGTCAAGGGGACAGTAGTGGGGACGAGCGCGTGCATGGGCACGGCCACCGGGCGCCGGCTCAGCGAATCGCTTTCTGCACGCAAGAACCGCAAGAATCCCATACGGCTCGGACGACTATCACTCAAGTGACGGGTATTGGTACCTGCTCTGCTCTGGAGAATAACACCAGCTAGCTTTTCCTCGATGCTAATAATTGTAAGTCGTATCACGCTCTTGTTCTGTGCTGGCTAGCTTTAAGTTTTGCGCCGTGCGCCACCACCGTGCATGAATCCATTTGTTGTTGCGCGTGTCGCTTCCGTGTGGAGCGGCCTGACCCACGGCCGGTTTATTTGACGTTTATGTGCTTTCTTGTCTGATTTGAAAGCGTTTACTAGAGATGGAGATGCAGAGGAACTGACCGGTAATGTTTTCCAATATAGTAGTTGTACACTTGTGCTAGTACTATAATTTTCTCGGTCATGGATTTGATGTGTTGTAAAGAGAAGTTTCCATTGGATACGTGCAGGTGCTCCTTGTCTACGCATTTTTCATAAGAAACGTTTCCGACTTAACCATCAGGATCGGGATCACCATTCTCATAGGTCTAGCCAATAGAACAACGATAAAGCTATGACACTTTCATTTCATTGTTAGCCCTTTATGGCACCTTTTTTTCTTTTTCGAGATGGTCCTTTGATACTTCGATAGCTGACGGCTCACGGTGGACTCAAAGTCAAGGACCGGTTCCTAAGATCCAAGTGGAGGATTCTGCAAGAAAGAGTACACGACACTCCATGACCACAGCGCAACGTGTCAGCAACAACCAAGTCTTATACGTCGTAGAAGATCGAGCTAAGCAGAGGCGCTCACAAAAGAACAAAGGATAAAGCAGCGCTCAGTTATACTAAACTAGGTGGGCTACTGACTGTTAATACGCATGGGTCATGATGCTTTGCTTTGCCACCCATCATAATTTCTTAAAACCAGTGAAAAGCACTCCACATTTTATATACTACCAATCTACCATACAGCTGCCTTGTCACTGGTCAGCAAGCTAGGTTCTAGTTGTAAAGGGAGCTCAAGTGCTAAACCATGTTCTTTTTCCCGAGAGGCATATATAAAGCTCTAGTACAGTGCTGGATATAAAACTCAAGGGTTAAGCAGAAAAGAGAGCATCACAGCTGCGTCGGATGATCGCCAGCTTGAATCGGTCCAGCTACAAGTGAGAATAATCAGATATTCTGCAATGAGTGTAGATAAAACCATTTCTCAGAATTCAAGTTTTGGTAACTTTAAGATTTAGAGCTTCTGCTTTTCGCCCGTCTTATACCAAACATCGAGTTGTTTTTGGTTTTGGATCTCTAGACAGGCAGTGACACCTAGCCGAAAAGAACAACGCATCCGCGACAAATGCAGCACCAACGAAACGGGATACGTTAACTTGTGGTTGTGGTGACGATCGGTCAGTAAGTAATCCGTCTTGCTCCATGTCGAGGTGGTTTCTGCCCGAATGCAAAATCCCCTCGAGAAGGCAAAGAAAAGTTGCTTCATGATAGTATCAAAAGTAATCGGGGACACGTTACTCCGCAAACCCCGAACGAATTGCGCCGCTCGCGCCGTGTCTTGCTCACAGCGAAATGCTCTGAATCCCGCTTTACACCTGTCAGCTGGACCCACGGGATCGCTGCCAAACTACAGTAATATGCTACTAGTAAACTATCGTTAGGGGAGTAAGCAAGGCATCGCCAGCGCCTGTAGTCTGTAGACGATGTCACGAAGGTGTTCTCCGACATTTTTCCTTACTCCAAACAAGGCAAGTAGTTTGGTAGGACCTTGCAGCTGAAAGAAATTGACGCCAGGAAGGTCCGTTCGTAATAGCCTCACGAAAGTAAATTTTGAATCACAACAGGTGAGATTTGACCATACACATAGTGATGGCATTCACCAGCCAGTTCGGCGCCTGACTTTCCGTGTTTGGAGTAAGATTCATAAGAATATAAGTTGCAGTAACTTGTTACCATGAGCTTCTTCGATGTTTAGTTCCCCTGTAACTTTTTTCATATTTTCTGCAGTGCCTTTTCTTCACATTTTCGGTTTTCATTTGACCAGGCAGGTGATGCAGAGAACACACGTAGCACGTTCACGAAGTGCAGTTAACTCTGAGCCCGTGCTGGAGTGGAACTTGCAGCCTACCCACGCCAAAACAGAAGCATCGGCTACAGAGCACTACAGCACAATGCTTTCCTCCCTAGTGCAGACTCCGTAGTCCACAAGCAACGATCGGCCTCTCGCCGTCGTCTTCCCCTTCCTTCTTCTCCTCCTCGCCACAGGGTACCAATCCAGACTCCACAGAGCAGTATAAGAGAGGGGAAAGAAACAAAGAAACGAGCCATCATCTCCATCCACTCTCGCGCCGCCGTCAGACGCCAGCGTAGCTAGCCATGGGCTTCTTCACCAAGAACACCTCCAAGCAGACCGCCAAGCTCAAGTCCCTGATCAAGATCGCCGTCGCGCGGCTCGCCGTCGTTCGCCGGCCCCGCCTCGGCCGCCGGTCCATTGCCCGCGGCGATATCGCGCAGCTGCTCGCCATTGGCCACCTCGACCGCGCTCTCATCCGGGTATGTGCATGTCCACACCTAAACAGACAGACCATATCTTGCTTCCATGCCAGTGTGTGGTAATACGAAGTAGCTTGTGTTGTTGTGCAGGCAGAACAAGTCATCGAGGAGGACAACATGCTGGAGGTGCTCAACATCATAGAGCTCTACTGCAAAATCCTCATTGAGCAGGCTGCCCAGTTAGATAAGCCCAAGTACAGTCTCTTCATATTTGTGCTCTTGATTTCTGGTTTTGGTTCCTTCTACATAGGAGAAACTGTAATTTGATTATTTGATGATATCCAGAGAGTGCAGCGAGAAGATCAAGGCGGCGGCGGCGGGGCTCATGTTCGCGTCGGCGCGGTGCGGCGAGCTGCCGGAGCTGCTGGACGCGCGCGCCATCCTGGAGAACAAGTTCGGCCGGGACTTCGCCAGGGCGGCCAAGGACGGCTCCCACGGCGTCGTCGATCCTACGGTAGGTTGGTCGGATTGCTCCAGCTAAACACCGCCTACTGCTTCATGTGCTGTCTCGCCAACTGTGACGGGTGGTGGACGGGAGCTGGAATTTAAGAGGGTGTTGGTTGCGCTCCTTTTGCAGTTGGTGCGGAAGTTGTCCGGCGAGAGGGCGAGCGCGGAGCAGCAGAGGAGGTTGGCCAAGGAGATCGCCGCGGAGAACGACATCTTGCTGGACTTCCCCGAGAACCCGAAAGAGAATCATCAGGTTGGTTGCGACCTGAACGGCCTCACCAGTCACCCAGTCTTCCTTGTTTTTGAGAGTCTCGTTGGTTGAGTCAGTAGCATCGTGCTAATATGCTAGTATTTCTGTATTGTGAAATGCAGAGCAAACAGAGTGAACAAGCCACGAACATGCCGGCCGAAGAATTTGCGGAACAGATTGAGGTCAAGATGGAACGTTACGAGGTCAGTGCCATAATCTTGTAGCACTCTACTACTGTATTAGTTACAAGATGATCAGAATATATTTTGGAATCTAATTTTGAGAAATTAAATTTGTAGCAGGTGCAGGGGAGACAGAGGTTTCCTGATGATAACGTGAACCCACCGAAGCTGGGCGTAGAGGATAAAGCGTCGAGAGTCTCCAAGAACTACCTCGATGTCAGGACGGCGGCGGAGGCGGCCTTCGAGTCGGCGTCGTTCGCCGCGATGGCCGCTCGGGCGGCCGTGGAGCTGTCTCGGTCGGAGTCTCAGGGGAAGGGATCGAGAGGCAGCGGCTACGACAAGGTTCATCCCGTGCAGAATCCGGGAGCAAATGAGCAGGAGACGCGGCCGTCGTGGAAGACCCAAAAGCCTCCGTCACCGTCGCCGTCGCCGTCGCCGTCGTGGAGCGACAGGAGCACCGTGTCCTCGGTAGGGTCGGGCGCGCCACAGAAGGGGAAGCGGATTGTGTTCGACCAGAGCGACGAGGAAGGCGACGAGGTAGTGGAGGACGTCATCTGGAATCCGCAGCCGCGCTGGCCTCCCCACAGGAGGACGGCCTCCACGATGGGCATGGGCATGGGCGGCGGCGGCGGTAGCGCGCACGGTGCGTGGCGCGGGGAGTCCGGCAAGGTCGGCGCCGACCTACGGCCGTTCGAGGACGGCGTGCCCAACAACCCGCAGCACGCGCCCCCGACGCACAGGAGGCACGCCTCGGAGCTCCCCGGCGGCAACGCGCTACACGAGGCCCCGGACCAGCACGGCCAGTACAAAATCCCTCCGTACAGGAGGAACCCCACGGCCAACGCAGACAGCAACGGCGACGCGGCGCGGCGTGCCGAGGACCGGCCACGCCGCCAGGACGGCGGCGCGTACGAGAGCTCGGCCTACGTCGTCCACGCGCCGTACAAGAGGATCGTGTCCGCGCTGGAGGGCAGCAACGAGCACATCGCGCGGCACGAGGAGGTGCGCAGGATCGGCACGGACGCGCGGGTGCTCCAGGAGAGGGTGTACGGGTACGGCAGCGCGCCCGGTTCCGGCGGACAGGGAGGCGGCCCGCTGAACCCGGAGAGGAGGGCCATCTCGGTGCGCACGAGGAGATGAGGGAGCTCTTTTTCAGGAGGTGCAGTACATTCGTGAGTCCGAGTTCAGTTCAGAGTTAGAACGCGACTGGTAATGAGATGCAGGAAACTGGGGCCGTTGCCTCGCCGGGCGCCGGAAGCCCGGCAAAGTGGCGGTTTTTCCAGTGGTTTGATGCGGGATCCCCGGAGGTTTCCCTGCTTGGGGAAATCAGGGGTGCATTATATTTGCTGATGATATTTTTGTACATACGAAGGGAGGGTAGTACCATTGACTTGTGTGATTAATTGTCTATTGTCTTCTATAAAATGAGAGGAGTTCTGCATGTGTTAGAGGCCGGACGCATCGAGACGGGTTACCGACCTGGGTACAAAATTGTTTCTCTTAGCGATGCACAACCCAACTGGTTCATCAAGAAGCACGTATCTGTCCAGAGCTCAGAGCGTGCTCGCCATTGCAGCTTTGCAGGCCTTTGCTACGCGCTTGGCGCCGCCCAGATGTTGATAGATTTTTATAATTATATCTAAATAAATTATAATCAATCATTTTTATAAGTGTATATTTATAATCAATTAATCATTATAACTATGCTACCTAAATAGATCACAGCTAAGAGATTTTCATAATTGTAGCTAAATAGATTTTCATAATTGTAGCTAAATAGATCATAATCAATAAATTTTCATAACTGCACCTAAATGTTATCTGGCTATTGATCTAGCGAACCTTTATTATTAATATATCACAACTGATAGATGATCATAATTGTACCTAAACATTATCCGGTATTGATTTGGTGACCCATAACCGATAGATATTCATAATTTTACACCTCATAAAAAAGCTACATAACATTTAAGTCTACATATTGATCCAATCAATGACCGGTGATACAAACTTTAATTCCACGTACTAATGTAATATCATGTACAGTTAAAGATATTAAAGATGTTTCCCACGCAATTGTGCGGGATACCATGCTAGTTTAATTTAGAGGAGACCATCCTAAACCCTAGACTAGAATTCTTGGTCGGTTGGTTCAACTTGAAACCCTGAACTAGAAAACCCTTGGTTCTAAATCCTGAACTTTCCAAAACCGTTAGTCTATCTAGCTCAGTTTACATGGTGGTTTCATATCCCGAGGTTTTCAAGAAATGTGAAAAAAAAATGTGAGAGCATGGAGTGCTCATGATAACTTGCAAGAAATTAATCAAAAAATATGACTATTTACGTCATGTAAAAACAAAAATAAAAGAAATTATTTATCTCTTTTTTTTCTGACAGAAATAGCCATATTATTCGACGAAATTTTGCAGCTTCTCATTTTGTAGCACTCACTGCTCACATCAAATTTTGTGCATTGTGCTTTTAGTGTAAAATCAGGGGATACCCATCTGTCTAACAAGAATTCATTTGCACGTTTTGCTCCCTATTGTGCACGTTTTTTTTTCCTTTATGCTGCATGTGATGTTCATTTTAACTGAACTAACAGACGGTGCACTAAAATTAGACTTCCCAAAACAGAAGCATGGACCTACAAAATCCTTGTTCCTTCGTATATAGCAGATTTCCCCATCGGTCGACAAGCAAACTCACCTCCTCCTCCCCTCCACGCAAAGGACCAACGATACAGCCGCCGTCGGCGTATCGTTGGTCCGAACAAACTCAAACACCTCAGGGGAACACCGCCAAGAACAGATTGGCCATGGGTATATTCATCCGCAGGAAGTTCTCCAAGCAATCCGCTAAGCTCAAGTCCCTTCTCGAGCTCGCCATCTCGCGTGTCGCTGTCGCCCGCCGGCCACGCCTTGCTCGCAAGTCCATTGCCACCGGTAACGTCTGCCAGCTCCTCTCCCTCGGTCACCTCGACCGTGCTCTCCACCGAGTGCGTGCCTATGATCTCCGCGCACGTCGACAAGAAACGAGACATGGTATTCTCCAAAGCAGTCTTACCAATGCTGGCGTCTTTCTCTGCGCAGGCAGAGCAGGTCATAAAGGAGGACAACATGTTGGAGGCGTTGGGCATCATAGAGCTCTACTGCAAGTGCCTCAACGAGAAAGCTGCGCAGTTAGACAAGCCCCAGTATGTCCCTTCTTCAGACCTGATCTGATCTTTGTTCTCATTTTTGGCATGACTAATCTGTTTGGTTGAGATACCCTTCCCTTCATCTCCCCTTTCAGCTTGTAAGCTTGTTGTATGGCTTGTATATGTTTACTTCAAGGTTTACACAAATGTTCAAGCTGGCCTTTGGCCCGCCGTTGCCGGGTCAAAAAAAAACTAATATGTTTAGTGTGCAGGGAATGCAGCGAGGAGATAAGGGAGGCGGCCGCCGGCATCATGTTTGCTGCCAGGTGGTGCAGCGACCTGCCGGAGCTGCAGTTTGCCCGCAAGATCCTCGCAGACAAGTTCGGCGACAATTTCGCTGCGAAGGCCAAAGAGGGCACTCGCCTTGTCGATCCCGTGGTAAAAGTTCTTATTCAATTCTGGACGTCCATTGATTTGGAGTTGTAAAGAGGAAAGGCGGCAGTAACATCTTTGGTTTGTGTTGCCAATGCAGTTGGTGTGGAAGTTGTCCGGAGAAACAACAAGAATGGAACTGAAGAAGAAGGTGACCAAAGAGATCGCCGCCGAGAACAGTATCTTGATGGACTTCTCCCAGCCCCTATAAGCAATCGAGGATGGCAACCGGCACTGTTCCACAATGTCAGGAGCTTGTCCTGCTAGGACGTCATGGATGAAAGTTCAGAGTCAGACGGTGTCCATCCTCACTCAGACAGGACGAATGCCTCCGGACTGGAGAGCGACGATGAGACTGTATGGCATTTCCAACTCTGATGGATGGGGTGATAAGCCGCTGAAGCCGAAGATGGTGACAGCTTCGGTGCGCACAAGAAGATGAGCTTCCTCTGCATCAGGCTCAAAATGTTGACTCAGCATGTAAAAATTTGTGTGGGGCAATGCCATGTGTACGTCCAAAATTACTATTGAGGGGAGGGTCGTGGAGAACCAGGGCTCATTGTAACAAATTATATTCACTTTTATGGAACTTGAAGGTTTTTGGTTTTCTTTTTTTGAATAGGAAATTTTTTATTACTTTCGATCTCTATATTAGCCTCCAACTAGTCATATAAAGTTTAAGAGCGAAAGCCACACAAGCCAAAATCCAGAACCTGGCAACAGTGGCTAGTGCCCAGCAAGGATAACATCATAATCATTAAAAGCGCGGAAAGAAATATCTTAGACCACTCAAGTAGACCCCAGTCACCTATTGTTGCACCAACAGCTAGTATAGAATAATTCTATCACGACCACTCTTCTACGCATCTCCAGAGGTTGATGTAGCCAACCAAAGATACCATAAATCTATGGTTTAGACTCATATCAACGGCAATTACAAAGTTATGAATATATACTGAATTTTAAGCGAAGATTATGCATGGTGGTTCGAAGTAGTTTAGGAGAGATCACTCCACCTAGACTTAAAGACTTCTCAAACCACCACTCCCACAATGCGTGAAGGCATGCCACGGAAAGCACTACCAGGAGTCATGTTCTTCAGCCCATATCCCTTATCCTCTAGATCAAAAAAAAACATGAGACGACCAACATCCTGCCGGTGAAGCCACCAGTTCCCCTCGTCTCCGACAGTTCGATGGCCACTTCGGCGATGGGAGGAGGGGGTATCGCAGATCCTCGATTGGATTTGTAGATTAGTTTAGTATATCTAGGGTTTGGTTTCTGAGCGATGGCATCTACTGGTGGAGATGGCATCATCATGTGGAATAAGGTGCGTTTGGTTCCTTCCCCGTGGTACAATAGCCTCATCGTGGTGGAGTTGGGTGCTCATGGATCCACGTCATTAGATATGACGGGATAGGTCTTCGTGTTGTTCATCGTTGCGGCCCCACTAGTGGCGACAACGATGGTTGGGGAGTTGCAAGGGCTCCTTCTACGACATCCAAAGCCTTTGGCTATGAAGCCTGTGTAGGTCAAGGCGGTCTTGTGGTTTCTTCTTCTTTCGGTCTGTGATTTCTTCGTCTGTGGCGTCCAAATGTAAGGGTATATAAAGTGATAGCGAAAGTTGTCTTCTCTTATATCCTTCCAAGTCACTAAGCATAACATAAAAAGATGGCAACGCAACAGTAGAGAATGTTGTCTCCTCTTGTATTTAATGTTGTTATATCTTGTATCACATGATGTTAGTTCATAAGTCTTCTCTTAGCTTTCCATTGAAGACAAACTTATCTCACATCGCTCTCTCTTTCTCAATTCAACAAAAATCCCAATGTCACAAACAGCAGGCTGGCACCACCGGATTGTAGTTTGTACATGTTCTAATATGAGTTCTTTTGAACCGAACTTCACCAGTAGTACGCCAGCTTTTTAACTGAACTGCACCAGTTTTTATTAACTGATCTACACCAGAAGCACTAAACTTAGACTTCCTATAACAGAAGCATGGGCCTACAAATTCTTTGTCCTCCAAGGCAGACTTCCGCATCGGTCCACAAGCAACTCATCTGATTATCTCCTGCGTTCTCCTTCCTCCTCTCCACGCAAAGGACCAGCAATACAACCAAGATCGGCGCTCATATAACTGAACAACAAAGCAAACACCACCGGAACACCGTCCAAACGCCGCCAAGCATCGACCAGCCATGGGATTCCTCCAAAGGAAGATCTCCACGCAGACAGCGAAGCTCAAGTCCCTCCTCGGGCTCGCCGTCTCCCGCGTCGCTGTTGTCCGCCGGCCGCGCGTTGCTCGTAGGTCCATTGCCTGTAGCGATGTCAGCCAGCTCCTCGCCCTCGGCCACCTCGGCCGTGCTCTCCACCGCGTGCGTACCTATGACCTCCACCCATGCCGACATGAAACGAGACGTCGTATACTCGTATTGTTCGCTGCAGTCTTACTAATGCTATAGTCTTGCTCTGCGCAGGCAGAGCAGGTCATACAGGAGGACAACATGTTGGAGGCGTTCGACATCATAGAGCTCTACTGCAAGCGCCTCATCGAGCAAGCTGCACAGTTAGATAAGCCCCAGTACGTCTCTTCTTTCACACCTGACCTGATCTATGTTTCTATCCTCATATACGGCTGCATGACTATTCAGTTTTGGTGTGTAGAGAGTGCGGTGAAGAGACAAGGGAGGCAGCCGCCGGCATCATGTTTGCTGCCGGATGGTGCGGCGACCTGCCGGAGCTGTTGTTTGCACGCTCAATCCTCACAGACAAGTTTGGCAGCGACTTCACTGTGGCGGCCAAAGAGGGCACGGGGGTCATCGATCCCGTGGTAAAAGTTCTTATTTCTTTCTGGCACGTCCCATTGATTTGGAGTTGGAAAGAGAAACGACGGGAGTTTACAGGATTGGTTTGTGTTGCCATTGCAGCTGGTGTGGAAGTTGTCAGGAGACACAACAAGCATGGAACTGAAGAAGGTGACCAAAGAGATCGCCACCGAGAACAATATCCTGGTAGACTTCTCTGAGCTCCGAGAAGCTGTCGAGGAAGGTGACACTCCACACTGTTCGGAGCTCAACCATGAAACATTGTGCCAAGACAGCATGGATGAAAGTTCAGAGTCAGACAATGACTATCCTCACTCACGCAGGATGACTGCCTTCAGTTTCAAGAGCAGCGACGAGAATCTGTGTGGCATTCCCAACTCTGATGGACCAAGGGATGGGCTGTTGAAACCGAAGGTGGTGACAGCTCGGCACAAGGAGATGAATTTACTCTGCATTCGGTTCAAAATGTAACAATTTGGGTGGGGGCAATGCCATGTGTACATCCCAAAAGTACCAAGTTATATAAAAGAAGCACACGATACAAAAAGAAGAGAAGGGTCATGAATACTACATGTGAAATGTGTAAATTTCAAACTAGCAAATGGAAAAAGAACGAAAAAAAATGTCAAGCCAACTATTCTTTCATATCTTTCCCATGGCCAACCGCGGGTCGCTATTAATACTACAGCAGACTGCCATCTCTTCTCCTCCTCAAATCCACCAATTCTCTTCTTTGACTATTTGGGCCACATTGGCGCAGATACTTACGTTAATTCCTACTGCTATAACCGAACCACATTGCTTAACACGGTCATGGTCACCTATACACTACTCCGTCACCACCCTTCATCACCTTGACCATGTTGCTCTACATTTTTTTTTGAAATACATGTCGCTCTACACTACTCTAACACCGCCATACCATTACGTTATCCAATATCTTGAGTCTTGACTAATGGTTGGCCATGATATTGTGAAATACCTTTAAGTATTTGCTAAACAGTTTGTGGATGTGCAATTGCAAATCCCAATCTCCTGTGATGTAAATGATTCAATGGTCTGACCAGAGAATGTCAACAAGAGGAAGATTTGAAAGATGTCTTATTGACTGACCAACAAAGTATAGTCACTAGCAAACAATGAAATATTTATCCAACGAGATAAGTAAGAAAAACAAAGAGGTTCAAACTTGATCTGACAAAAATGCACACGGGCAAACAAGAGATGGAAGAGAAATAAGAAACAGTGAAAGTGCGCAGCGCAAAAGGCCACGTGAAGAGCCTCCAGCCAACATTGGGGTAGGGGATGGCCGCAAGGCCCACAATACATGCTCCCATGCTCCTTGTGCATGAAGGATGACCAAGGCCTGAAGAGTGAAGACCAAGATTTGTCAACGCCTATCCGCTATCCTAGCTGTTCTTGCAAGGGACCCTGATCCTCAAGCTACCCCAATGGCATCTAATTGCCATACCAACACAGTAACACAAAAGGAAGCAAATCAGGAGTTGTTGTTTCAGTCCATCTCCACATTAACCAGGGTCAGGGTCCTGGTGTAAAGGCTCTGAACTCTGGTAGACACTAGGCAGCGCATACGCAATCTATTATGTTTCTCACAAAAAAGAGCAAACAACTTAGGCCGTGCGCAATCTAATCTGATTTTGGTTTTGTAACTGAGGATGTGCCATTTCAGCATTTCATCAAACAGTTGATGAGTAATACGATTTACACCAACGCAATCTCATTTCATCAAACAGTTGATGAGTAATACGATTTACACCAACGCAATCTTACCAATTCGGCACTTCCTTCACTACCACAAGTAGGCAGCAGCGTGCAAATGCAAGTGGAATGTTGCAGACAAAGCCAGCAACGGCCCATGAGTACCTGGGCAAGGCTATGCGATAATCCCAAAACCGCAATCAGATTGTTTTGCAGGTAACAGTGGTATGTGAAACATAAGATATCATGATCGTATATTTGCTAATTTATTGAACAAAAGCAACCATGTCATGGCAATTACCCAGCAAACATAATATCAGCTCAGTTATAATTGCGTCAAATCTCCTTAACCCTACAACATAACAGAGCACAGACCCGAAAGGGAAAACGAGGAGAGCGCGGGGGGCGAAACCTCTCTCTAGTCAATCATTGCAACTTCATCTCCACGACGCTTTTCGCCTTGGGTGCGTAGAGCGTATACACCATCGCCTGCCGCTTCGCCACCTCCAGCTGCTTCTTCCCATCCGCGAACGCCGCCGCCGCGGCCGGCGCGTCGGCGGGGGCACCGTTCTCTCGGAAGGCGTCCACCGCGCGGCGGCGCGTGTACTCGCGGATGTTGTAGTCGGAGAACTGCCTCGCCGTGCGGAGGAAGGTCCGGAAGAGGGACAGCACGTCCGCTCTGGATGGAGCCGCCGCCGCCATGGATGCCTTTCGTGTGCCGAAGGCTCTAGAGAAGAAATCTACAGGTATCTGAGGGCTTGCGGACTTAGGGGACTCGGGGGAGAGCCGTAACAAGTCGATATTTGACAATTTTGCAAATTCACCCCTTCTGAGAAGTTTATTCTCTCATACACTCGCAGAAAAGAAAGAAACGCAAAAAAAAATTTAGCAAACAGATGGTAAATCTACAGTACTATACTGATTTATTTTTTGAAAATAAAACCGAGCTTGCATTAAAAGGCTAAAATTACAACATCACTCTTAGAAACACGTGTTCCAAACCCATACAAGGGAGGTGTGGGTACGAGTCACAAAGAAGTGCGGACTGCCAAGAAGCACCACCGCGAATGCATTGCTGATCGTCACAATGGTGCCGATGAAGTGCGGCTGCCTTCAAAAGGGAGATAAGGACCCTGCTGCCTCCATAGTAGCTTGCGACAGAGCCAAAAGAAGACGACTTGAACGCCGGGGGCAAGAGGTACTAGATGTGGACGACAAAAGACTCGCTGGAGAAACTGCCATACACTTGTCGTTCCTGGAGCTAGAAACTAGGCCCCCGCTATGGGTGGTTTGGGGCCACGGCAAGAGGTGTAGCTTACAAAATAGACTAACATAAACCACTGTGAACTCGGTAAAATGCTATGGGCACAGGATGTGAGAAATACTTTTCCACGTTCTTTCAGGTGGCAAAGCACACAAACAAGAAGAAATGGCCTCGGGCTTGAGATCTAAGTTGTAGTCCCCGTGGACAGAGAAACTGTCAATGCTTTGACAAAAAAATTGACACTGCGACAGAAACATCTATATTAGAGGCCTCGTCCCAGATGGTTTAGGATGAGGCTTATCCAAGACGGGTTCTTGATGAAATTAACATCCGAGACGGTTTTTTTAAATCATCTAGGATAATTAGGACATCATAACCGATTGGCTTATAAAAACCATTTGAGATAAGTCCAACCCACATCTCAGATGATTTTCATTGTTAAAATGTCTGAGCTAATTACAACCCACAAAGACCCAATAGCCATCTATATATATTCAGTCCGGCCACCACCGCTACCAAACCTAATGCACGATCCCTTCCACCCCCATGTGGTGTCGCCTCCTCTCTCCCTTCCTTCTACTCTCCTCTCTCGGAACGCGGACGTGCCGGATAGTGACAGGAGATGGTCGAGGCGCGCGGCGATGCTACCGCCTCTGCCGCTCGCGCCGTCGAGGTGGAGGAGCTCTGAGGACAGGTGGTGGTGGTCGTCGTCCTAGAGGGTGGAGGTGAGGTGCAAGCCCACCTACGAGATGCCTACTCTGGAGCTAGGAGTGCCGGCCACCGCATCCTCTCCTCCAGATCCGACGGGAGGAGGGGGTTGGTGCTATCCAGATCCAGCGAAGGGAGGGGGCTGTCTCCAGATCTAGCGAGGTGCGGGGTCTCCTCTAGATCCGACACTGGGGAGAGGGTCTCCTCTGGTCTTGGAGTGTGCGCGGCCTTCGGATCCGATGTCCACGGTCGCGCCTATCATGGGGGAAGCTGTCGACCTCGAGGGGCCCTCCAACGTGGACTTCTCCCACTCCAAGGACCTCCTTGAGGGTTCTACAAGCCTCCCTGCATTGTTCTTTCTTCTTCCTATTTTTTTGGTTTACTTTGTCGATGTATCCTTGGCACTCTTCTGGTGTTTGGCCTTTTTGGTTGTTGTAATGTCACAAGGAAGGGAGCATTTTTTAAAGCAACTCGTGGTTATGATTGGTTGATGGTTGTGCTTGTGATTCTTGGATGATTCCATTCCCTGGGTGATCGGAAGCTGGAGGTAAATTAACACAACTGCTCCTACATCTCAATTGTATTGTTCGGTTGCTTTGTCTACTAGTTTGTTATATTTATTTCCTCCTGTTGATTCCATCCTTCATATGTGTAGTTGACCCAGTGGATGCAGAGGAGGAACAAGAAGTAGTTTCATCTGGCTCAGGGGATAAAGAGAAGGAACAAGAAGTACATTCTGGAATTACCATGGATGATTCGATTCTCTGGGTGATCGCTAAGTTGTTTTGATGGTGTTTCTGGGAGAACCTTGCTGCTTATTATTGATTTCTGTATGATATTCTTTCTTTCTTACTTAATTGTTTGACTGCTTGCTATGGTTGTTTCTCTGTAAGTCATAAGATAATTAACTAATGTTGTGTATTGCGTGACAATAATGTAGTGTGGCATGGCGTCATGCTAGGCGCTAGTAGTGTGCTCCTCATACGACCAGATTAACAACAAGCATAAGATGCCTAGGTGGACATATTGAAGAGAACCATGTCTCCAGCATATGGGGGCGTGAAGCAACCAAAATGCAGCAGGGTAATTTTTTCTCACTAAAGAGAGCGAAAGGGATTAAGAAGGATGAGCAGCGTAGGGTGAGTACCGACGCGCCACCGTGAGGGGTAGAGCTGCATCCTCATAGTCGAGGCCGTCTCCACCAACTCCGTCTGCACTAGCACCAGACAGTGCAATAGAGCCTCGATAAAGACAACTGCAAACTTCAGATCTAGCTAGAGGCAGTTATTCAGGCTCACATGAAGGCAGATGAAGGCCATGCCACGAGTGCTTAGAGATCCAATAACAGTAACGAAGGCCAAGTCTGACACCATGGCTGGCCGCCAAGTCCTCCAAACCGGCGGTGAGCACATGGACCACTGAAAAGGAAGCGACATCATGCCAACAGCCCCTAAGGTAACAATCCTGCATCTAGATGGATTTATAGAGGAGATGGAGGCCAAGCTTGTCTCTCTCTCTCTCCGCCAGCTAGCGAGGTCAACGGAGGAGAGAAGAGAGCAAGCGTCGAGGGAGGCGGAGAGTACGAGAGCAGCTGTAAGAAGGAGAGAGAAAAGAGAAAATGGAATAGAGGATTACACTTATTTCTGTAAATAGCTCGCTCTAAATTGTAGTTGTTTGAGTTTAGGTCCAACTACTCACCGTGACAATACAAGCGACTCATACCCATACATAAATTTGTAAACAAGATATCATATTGTTTGATAATGAACACAATGTTAACGCATGGTGTCAAATGGCTTTTTTTCTTTTTGCAATAAGTAAGGTATTATATAAGGAACATACAAAAAATCGTGGTTACTAAACAAGAAATCATAGAAAAAATAATCTACCACAAATACTTCAAGAACTAAAAGATAGTTCAGAAGTTTGTCGGTGTACGCCTCACCCCCAAAATGCCTCAATGTTTCTCACGTTACGTGAGTGCATGCACTCAATTGTATGCGTGTGTCCCTTGCATCGTAAAGTACTACTAGATTTGTCTAGACCTCAAAAGTAACTAGCGTGCATCTAGGACGTAGATGTGCTTTACTTGTTAGTTGTGCAATGATAAAGTGTACACCTTACAATGTACATAAAGTGTAAATATTTCATATTGCTTCTACGGAAATAAAATCCTTCATCCCATGTGTTCTATTAAAATGGAGTGTGCTAATGTGTAATTGCACAGTCTGAGAGGTAAAAGCAACCATCTATGCTGATGCTTATACTTTTACTTCTACTTTTATGCTCCAATTTCTCATGTTTGAAATGCTAAATATTTGTACTAAATGATAGTACTGTCCGTCTGAGTTTTACTTTACATTTCTGTTTGATTCTCCAGTATAATTTACTTTATGCTTTGGCATAAGATTTACTCAATGCTATCAGCTATCTCAAGCTTTGGCACAAGATTTACTCTATGCTTGCTGGTATACCTTGATTCCCATTCATCTTGCAAATTTTGTACAGGACAACAAGGAAGCTAGTTGCTATAGGTACAAGGTTGTAAAGTTTTGGGATTCCATTAGTCTCGTGTACTCAAAGGACCATGCTACCGGAGAAGGAGCTAGGACTGTGGCTGAAAGTGCAGCGGAGATGGTTGCGGAGGATGTTAGTAATTCTGCCGCAACTTCATCTGCTCAAATGGGTGAAGAGCATAAAAGGAAGAGATATAGATGAGATGATTCAATTGCTTCCATGCTTGGGGAAAAATTGGACAACTTCACCATCGCTTTCCTTCAAGATGAAGCTGCTCAAGTTTCAAAAGTTACTCCTCCTGAAGAGATACTAGTAGCTCTTAATCAAATCCCTAGGTTAGAAGAGGATGACCTATTAGCAATTTATGATATTTTGGTTTCTGATGATCGCAAGTTCAAGTCTTTAATGATATTGCCGGAAAATCTAAAGAATAGATGGGTGCTAAAGCAAGTCAAACCATGAACATTCTGTCTTTTCTAGAGTGAGTAGTGCTGAATGTTAAACTATTATATTCTGGATCTAAACTACCTTGTCTTTTCTAGAATTAAATGTTGAATGATGATGTCAGATTTATGTGCTTGTTTGGTTTGATGCATTTTTTCTATTGTTAAGAGCCTTACTTGATGTAATGGTAATGATTTAAATTGGTATAACCAGTGTCTTGTATTATCAAATATATGTTTCCATGCTCAGAGGTTTAAAATTTCGGAAAACAGCATTTCAATTCTAGAAAACAGCCAAACAAGGTCTAGATTTCATTTCATTTCACAATTCCAAATGGCAGCCAAACAAAAAAATTGGAGGTGGAATCCAATTTCTACCAATTTCAATTCTATTTGAAATGGTATTTGAATTCAAATGAATTCATCAAATTGAATTCCTGGGAGCCAAATGAGGTGTAAAAGAAATGCCAAAGCAAACTCAACCACAAAGTTGCTATGTGAATGAAAACTCGCTAATAGATTACCATTCCAAATGAGATTTTGTAGGTGGTACTATCATGTTATGGGTTTATAGAAATACACTTATGCGAAGATATTTGCATGGATATTTTTCACTCTCCTGACACGTGAATTTCTGATGCAAAGTGCTGAAAATCAAATACTCGACAAGAGTCGGTGGCAATCTTCAGAGCTCTGCGCTGAAGAAAATTAGTCTGGCAGGGTTGTAAACTCCACTATTTTCCACTCCCGCTTCCCAGGCGGCGCAGTCGGCTCTTCAGCGCAGGGGGAACAATGGGCCCGGTGTCGGACTCGCAGGCGAATGGCAGCCATCAGCTGCCTAGGAAGCAGGGGCGCAGGTCAAGGAGGGAGAGACCGGCGACACGACGGAGGGCGTCACGTGCATCGCGCTGCTGCCTTCTGGCGCCATCTCCGGTCACTTCATTCGCCTCCCAGACTCTGTCTGCTACAGCCTCCATGGCACCCATATCTATCTCGCTCATTCACCCTTATACTCGTTATCAATTGACCTCTAATTTCTGGATACGAGCATTATATCATTGGCTCCAACGACCTCTCACTTGACTTGCTTGTATCGTACCAAAAACCCTTGTTTTCATCACAAGTGATAGTGTGATACTGATATATGTTAGGGTTTATCTGATATCGCAATTTATCTTTGATTTGAAGCATTGTTCTGAGCAATGCTAGCATAGCAACATTCTGGTCGCATTAGAAAGTCATTTTTTTTTGCTCTTATGCTGTCCGAAGAATGATGCGTAGTGATATAATATGTTCTTAGTTGTACATGTGAATTCTTTTTGTTGGATTTGGTGCTCAATGCCTTTTTTGCTTTTGCACCGTCTTGGTCTTTACTGTTTAGTCTTCATTAGATGGAAGAGATGATATTTATTGTCATTTCCTTTTTTTTCTTTTCTATGATGTAAGCCATATCTTGTGAGAGGCAATGTAACCGAGGAGAGGCTTACCGCTTGTCGGCGGAATGGGGCCCAGGGTACCCCTAACCGCCGGCGGAGGCCAACCAAACGCCGCAGATGGTGACACGTGGCGCTCCGGTCGCTGGGGCCTTGGGTCCCACCCGGATCGCCGTGCGGAACCCGTGGCCATTCCTAAGGAATAAGGGGTCTCCTCCAGAGGCCGCGTCCGCAAACCAGAAGGGGTCTTGGGCCTCCGGGAGTCCACGGCCCACGCGCTGAGCGAGCACTCGGGGTCCGTCCCCGAGCGCTCGGCGTCCCAGAGGGCGAAGGGCGCGCTCGGGGTCCCTTCCCGAGCGCTTGGCATCTTGGCAGATGTGGGGCCCAGGGGAGCGCTCGGGGTCCGCCCCCGAGCGCTCTCCCTCGGGCTCCCCCTTCAAGGTGCCCCGAGCGGCCCCCCCTGCGAGTGCTCCCCAAGCGCTCGGGATTGCTCGGGGGCATCCGGAAGACAGCTGGCGCCCTCTCCTAGCGAAGGAAGATGCTTGGGACCGAGTGCTCGGGGGACGACGAGTCCTCCGGTGGGACCCTCGCCCATTTACGTCGGCCAGCGCCCAGCTTCTCCAGTAAGCTTCCGCTCTGGCGGAGGCATTTAATGCCTGTCATTTCGACGAGGAACCCCAAGCCCTATGAGGGCATGATGACGGTCAGACCGGGTCCCACTGATGCAGGTGATAAGCTCTGACAGCTATCCCTCTCTCTCTCTGAAGGGTGGGCCCGGGCTGACAGATTCTTTGACCAACCAAGCGCGCTGCCCCGCACGCCCTGTCACTGTCACCCTTTCTACCCCATGGGGGACGCCGCCGCGCAACTCATTGCGCGGGTCGAGAGGCCGACCCATGGGACCCGCGAGTGGGTATTCTACCGACCCAGTCAGAAGAGGCCAATAAGTCTTCATCCACGGGGCCCGCCGAAGGTAAAGATGTCAGAACCCCTGTTCCGACATACGGTGAAGCGACGTCCCGGCCGAAAGTATGCAGTTCGCATTAAATAGAGGTGTGGGCGCTTCCAGTTGCACCCACGTCGCCCACAGTATCAGTCCAGCTCATTTTCCTTTGCCGACCTATGTGGTATTCCCCCAAGTATATAAGGGGAGAGCCTGGTCCATGCAAGGGGTTGACTCCTTTCCTAGTTCGATTTTCCTTAGGTTAAATCCGTACCGAAGAAGCACCGTTCTTCCGCTGGGCTAGAGCAAGAAGAAGAACAGTGCGCACCTTTGTAACTCATCATACTTGCCATATACGCACATATATACAAAAACAAGCAGGACGTAGGGTATTACGCCTTCCGGGGTGGCCTGAACCTTGGTAAATCCTTGCGTCATTACATCCTTAGCCACCGGGTTTACTCGCTAAACTCTAATCCACACCAAGGCTCGTAAGAAACTCACTACTCCCCTGGGCCGAATTCCAAAGGGGGTCCCTCCGGACCACCGCTAGAGGCGTCTCTACGCCGACACCGCCTTATAAAGTTCTCCGTCATTAATTTTAAGGTCAGACATGTGCTCTGTACTTCTCCACCAAGCATATGTTGTACTAATCAATTATCTTACTATCTTTGCTTACCTTCCCTTTCCAAAAATAACTATCTCGGCTTATCTTGCTTCTGTGAGAATTAAAATAACAATGTCCTAAAAACCAGTTATCTTTTATCACTTATCAGGAAAATGTGAAGTTTGTGTGGTAGAGGTTAACCTATGCTCATGTGACAATGCAAAACAGAGAAGGTGGTTGTGGTGGAATGCAGGGGCCATGATGCTGCTTGATTACAAAACATTGACCATTTGCATGGTATGTCTTTTCTCTCATGGGTGGATTTCATCAAACTAAATTTAATGTTGTTGAAGTTACTATTTGGAAAAACAACGTGGTGTGATATTTTGATGCTCATGCCCAAGGATTTTACACGTAAATGCTGTTGATGTGTATGAATTCTTAAATATAGATGCATCTTTCCTTTCCTTGTTCTTATAGGATTTCCATCTTATCCTTTTTCAGGCTATATAGAAAAGTTGTAACATAACAATCTCTTAGAAAGCACGATACCAACAGAAGTTGTGACGGGTTATGTTTTCAAGAAGTGCTTTTATTAAATATTTCAAGAATGGGAATAATCATATGAAACAGGAATACCAGATATGTTGGATTGTTGATTCTTGTGCTGGGCTTCAAATACTATTTTGTGTAGCTCTATTTCAAGCAACTAACGAAGTTTTCTGTCAAAACAGATGTTAATTTATCATTCTCTTGTTTTGTGGAACACATCAATTGAGTGATTTGTTGGAGTTATTTCTTACTAGCATGTTATTAAAGCAGCCAACGAGTTATTCATATTGTGAAGATTACCTTTGAGTCTTACTGGTACAGAGTTGCATATTACCGGAGTAACGCTTTGTCATATACTACTATAGATATATAATCTAGATGGTGTGGCATCGTTTAATGTATCATGAGTCATGACCAGCTTGGAGACAAGTTTACTTCTACATGATGCCACTAAGCAGCCATAAGCAAGCTTTACCTGTATAGAGTATAGACTTTAGTACAAATAAACTCAAGACTTTACTACTCCCTCCGTCCACAAATGTAAGGCTTGCACGGAATTTAAGGTCTAACTTTGACCAACAATTAAACCAATACTATTGACTTATATGATATAGTAGTGGTACCATTAGATTCATATTCAAACGTATTTTCAAATAGTATCACTTTTGTATTATATAATTCAATATTATTGGCTTAATTATTGGTCAAAGTTAGACCTTAAATTTTGTGCACGCCTTACATTTGTGGACGGAGGGAGTATTAGAGAAACTCAAGCCCCTTACCCTTTCCTTTTTGGGAAGGCCAACTTATGAGGTGTTCGGGACAAGCTAAGCTCCTTGAAACAGGTCCACAAAGGTGTCTTTTTTGAAAAGTAATAATGTTAGGCTATTCGCATGATGTTTCATCGTGTTAGTGATTTCATGTTCAATTCTCTAGCATATGGTTGGCATTTGATGCCGCGGCTTAGTGTTTATTCATTGCTTAATACATGAGTTTCACTACTGGATGAACCGATGAAGGTTGGTGCTCCTGATGATGTAAATCTTAGTTAGTATTTAGAAATTCGTTTTTGTGTTGTTAATCTGTCATATGAATCCCTTGTTTGATTTCGTGTTTCCTAATGCAAATAATATTCTGTGCAGATGGGAAGATGACATTGTTGGTTTGGTTCAAAAGGACAAATGGGAATAAAAAGTCTTGTTCTCCTTTGAATGTGAGACGTTGAAGGCTAATAAAGCTGCTGACAAACATGTTAGCAAATATATGTGTAACACTCGGCCCCTCACCCGGATCGGCGGTCGTTACGCCTGGCTATCACCTGGGATCCAGACTGGTTCCACAAACCAACACTAGTCTTTCCTACGCACTTTGTGCTCACTCGTGCACACCCGGGAAGAACTTTCCGGTCGGTCACCCATTCCCAAATTGCTCCAAGCCAAGCACGCTTAACCCAGAAGTTCTTTGGAGATGAGCTTCCGGAAAAGAAGGTACACCTTGTTGATATGAGTAGTCTATCAATCCTATTAACCAGGATGTCACATACACCCCCCCTTAAAGGATCTGACGTCCTCGTCGGCCTAGCACCCGCACACGCCCGTGTAACCGCGAGGGTCGGCTCTGATACCATTCTGTAACATCCCGGCCCCTCATCCGGACCGGCGGTCGTTACGCCTGGCTATCACCTGGGATCCAGACTGGCCCCACAAACCAACACTAGTCTTTCCTGCACACTTTGTGCTCACTCATGCGCACCCGGGAAGAACTTCCCGGTCGGTCACCCATCCCTAAATTGCTCCAAGCCAAGCATGCTTAACCCAGAGATTCTTTGGAGATGAGCTTCCGGAAAAGAAGGTGCACGTTGTTGATATGAGTAGTCTATCAATCCTATTAACCAGGATGTCACAATATGCCACCAAGGGGTACACCGTAGACCCACCTCTGTGCCGACAGGCCTAGTATTTTCATCTGACAGCTAGGTTGTCCTATGTGCAGACTCTTGATGTCTATCTTGAATACGGGAAAAATGCGTATCTCTGGCGTCGATCTTGAATAGGACGATGAACCAAGCAGAGACGGCTGAGAGCAGAATCATCTTGTCACAATGTGTTAACAGTGACCACCGTTATCCTCATCATGTTGCTTTCGGTGTCTTTGACAAAGCAGGACCGTGTGTCGCTAACACCGCATAATTTACATGTCGCACTTCTGTTTTTGTACTTAAAATGGTGAGGTTGGGCAAGATATTTCAAGTCTTTATCGGAACTAGGTTGCTGTTGCTTTATCTGATACTGATCTTGAGGAATTGTACACTTCGGTTTGGTTTTGAGGTGCACTCATTAGTCATACATGTACATGTATCTAGCATTGCTTGTTTTCTAACGGTTGACTGTCTGTCTATGGGTCTTCAGTTCTGTTGAGATCGTGAAGGGGGTCCGGTTCATCTGGCTTGCACATGGCTTGTATAGGACAGCAGGAATTAGCGTATCACAGGACTTGGGGATCAGTATCTCAGTATCTCTGTAGTCTATCTATTGCTCCCTCCATCCCAAAATGTAAGGCATATTTTGTTTGATTAAGACAAGGCTTTAACTAACAATTACTCTATTAATATGTGGTTTATATGATACAAAGTCACAATCATAAGAAAGTACTTTTGAATGCAAATCTCATGACATCAATTTTATGTCACATATACCACATACTAATAGAGTAATTATTGGTCAAAGTCTTGTCTTAATAAAACATAATATGCCTTACATTTTAGGACGGAGGGAGTATGTTATTAGAATAATAATTAAAAAACCTAATCTGCACCGCATTATGCATTAATCGTGACGTAGATCTAAATTATAATGGTATAGATGGATTACATACTTTATAGAAATCCATATAGAACTCTTATTAGGTAGACAAAGAGTACAACTCTATTTTAGAAATTCATAGTAGATACAACTCTTATTAGATAGATAAAGAATACAACTATATTTCTTCAATTAAATTTAATTAAAAATTACCAATTGGATGTAGATATTGGTGGATAAAGAATACAATTTTATTTCGCTAAATAACGAAATTTGAAATTAGTTTTAAGCAGTTGGACTTACATATGAAATCCATCCTAAAACTGAAATCGAAATAAAAGTTGGAGTAAAATTAACATTTGATTTGCATTAGATGAATATACATCGATAATCATGTTGCCATTGCAGTAGTGAGATGGATCATGACACGATGACAAGTAGCATATGGTCATGCTTTAAAGAAGGTTTGCCAAACAAAATGATGATGATGGTGGGCTGCAATAAGGAGGGGTTTGTGGTGAACGACCCTGGAGATAGTTTGATCAGGAAGCGGTAAGGAACCTCTAGGGTTTAGGTTCTTGCGATGGAGTTTAGTGGCATGGCCAACTGGTTACTCCAATGCATGCGGGTCCACATGATGTGATAGGTTTAGTGGCATTGCTTGGGTGTGACATGATGTGATAGGTTTAGTCAAGAGCGGGCTTGAGGATGAGGAGGATGTCTACTTTGTTGTTGCCAGTGACGAGGTGAGAAAATAGTAAAGACAAGTAGAGTAAGAGGAGCATGCGTGGAAGCATTTAGAGACATGATATTGCACCAATCGAATAATGGAACTTTAGTTGGCCAGTGAAGAGGTAGGTGAAGGAAGAGAACACAAAGTTTAGGTACGAACCATCAATGTTTATATTTACTCCTCATGTTTTACTATATCTGTCCTCGACTTTAGGATGCTCTATTTTGAAATATTTGTCCATCGAGGATATCAAGGATATAGTTGTTGTGTTGTCTCCAGTCTATACTTCTATTGAAATGCTTCCGAATAATTAGATAATTATCTTATGTTATTCGATAGGGGTATGCATGCTCATTTCTCATTTATTTTTTCTTAGATTGAGTGTTTTCTTAGTCTATCAGCATGGCGAGCCAAGAAAGATATAGTGAAATAGAGAGAGTAATTCTTAGTGGAAAATTTCTCAAAAGTTATTGTTGGAAAGATAAAGACTGTGAGATAAGAAGGAATGAGAGATAGAAAGGTAGAAATTAGTACGAGAGTCTATTATTTTGCAGGATAAGCCATGGTCCTCAATAAAAATAAAATAGTACTTTAAACTAAAAACTAAAAAATTAATACACAGAAAAGTTCTACCAAACTCCAATCATGTTTTCTTCGAACATACTT
The DNA here is from genome assembly GCA_019208055.1 of Stipa capillata. NCBI lineage: Eukaryota > Viridiplantae > Streptophyta > Magnoliopsida > Poales > Poaceae > Stipa > Stipa capillata. The sequence continues at coordinate 78,216 of JAGXJF010001154.1, forward strand.
TTAATTAATTTTTTTTCTATATTTTGAAATAAAAAACTAATGTACTAGTGAATAATTCGAATAAGAGAGAAATAACTAATAAATAAGATAATAATAAATCTAGTCATGCAAATACACGGCCATCCCACTAGCCGCCATTAAAATGAGGTACAGTAAGTACCATGCCATTACAATAACAGCTATGTGCTAGTGTCAGTATCCAGGGCCACTAGAAGGCACTGATTTCTAATCTGACGGTGATGGAGTTTGGCTGGAGGAACACATTTGTTTTTCAATCAATGAAAACACCGAAAGTTGGATACTTTGCTCTGGGATCATTTGAGAATCCTCGAATGGTCATTACCCAAGACACGAGCACAGAAAAAAGGGTGTGGTATCTGGGTTTTGGGGTCCATGCCCAAGAACAAAAGGAACAAAAGAACAAAAATTTCCAAATCAGTGGGGCCCTGATAGAACTGGTCATGGGCTCCGTAGCAGAACCTTTCCTTCCGTTAACGACATGCTTCCCACTACGCCCGCACACCGCACAGAAGCTCCCCCGAGGTTCCATGATCTTCTGCCACGTGGCGCCCATCCTCAACCAACGGGCCAGATCGCTTGACCCCGTCCGCACTCCCGCGTCTCGCTCGACGAGAGGAACGGCAGGAAGCAAAGGGAATAGGAAGGTTGCTCTGACACATGGGGCCTCGTGAGCTAGGGGCCCACGTTGCAGCGAGACGCCTTGTCAGCAATTTCGTTGGGCGCTCCCGTTCCAAAAGAAGTTCCTGGAGAAAGTGCGGGCGAGAGGGAAGAGACGGAAGAAAATAGAACGAGAGAGAGAGAGAGAGAGAGAGAGAGAGAGAGAGAGAGATAAGGAGGAGGAGGAGGAGGAGGAGGAGGAGGTGGGATCAATGGCGTGCGGGCTGTTTTGAGATTTCTGGTCGCGTTTGCGGTCGCAAGTGAGCCGCATTGCCACCTCCGTTCCTGTTCATCGGTGCATTTTTTTGGGGTGATATGCAATTTTTGGTTTTCTAGATAGAGGACTCCCATTGCCCCGATTCCCGGTCCTACCCCACGCGACGCCCAGCCAGATCGGTTACCCGTTTGGTTTTCTCAATTGTGCCGTGCTACGATGATCCTCGCCTCGCGGTATCGACGCTTGTAGATCGATTAGGGGGTAGGGGGCATCTTGTCTTCCCTCCTGCGATCTCAGATGTGTGACTTGTGATGGAATGTTTTCATCAAATTGTTCCACGCGATCCAAATTGTTCTATGCAAAAGCCTACTGGGCCGTATTCGGTCTGTAGTCTATTTGAATCCATACGTTTAGTCTTGTTTAAACAGAAGAAATTCCTTTAAACATTTTGCTTTACAATTCGTGCTTCGTTTCTCTGGTACTGGTACATGGAGAAGTTTGGTTTCAAGTTTTTTTCCGCGTGAAACCTGGTTTGGAGTTTTTAAGCCTGTCATCTGGTTGTGTACCTTATTTGATCTGTTGCATGTCTTGTTTTCCAAAAGTATATTGCTTTCAGTTATAACTTATTAGTATGTGGTTCATGTCATTGGTGTATATAAATCTTTGTCTGAAGGATCTTGCATTCCTTGCAGGAGATACTGTACTGCGTATCTGAGAAGGCTCTACAAGTCTCTGAAGTTTCTGCATGGCCGTGGTAAATATATCAGGAGGATTGTAACAGAATCAACAGTGACAGATGTGAGGTGTGGTGCTTTCTCCTTATAATCTGCTATATGGTCTCTTATCTTTGTTCACACTTCATTTCTGGGTGGTATCTCTTTCGCTAGTTTTACAAAAAAAGAGAGAAAAAAGGACTGTTGGAATGACGGATGAAACTTTTAATGATGCAGCAGGTGTTCAGCACTCTAGAGTTTGCTTCGGGCTTAGTTTTCGAAAATGGAACACATATTTTTGTGCCTTATTAGGTTTGTAGTTAGAGGTGTATTAACCACAAAGAGAGAGGCGCAGGAAGTGGTGCATTGCCTTATTAATGTGATCTATTTAATTACGTGCCGTTGGGTGAGCTGTATGCAGATCGTTGTGGGCTGGAGGAGAGCTGATCCATCAGATGTTTCCTAGTCGGGAATAAGAACAGGAGGGGTATTTCACTTTGACAATATTTGGATTGCGTGATGCATAGTATATATTTCCTCAGTTTATCAGTGTTTTGTGGAATTTTCTTTGAGGAATTTATTTCCTGATTTGTTCTAGTGGAGGTGGACATTGATGGATTATGTCTGTTTGGAGCTTTTAGCATATCCACATACTTTTGATCTGTGAACAGCTTGAACTCTAGAAGCAAATATTTTCAGCTGACATTAAATCATTTGGGCAGCCTAACAAGGAAAAAGGAGATATTTCTATGTATATGAGCGAAGCATTGCTCGAGTGTCCTAAGGTAGATATGTCTATGTATATGAGCGAAGCATTGCTCGAGTGTCCTAAGGCTCAATTTCCGTGTTTATGCAGTTACGTTGGTGTAGATAGGAGAAAACCGCGGTATCAAGGGTGGATACTGCCCGGATGTCCGGATATGTATCCTGCACTTATCGGATAATTTCTTATTTTTCAGAAAAATAAAATAAAGGACGATACCTCTCCAACACCTCCTGGATACCTCCCAACCCTAATCCCTCTATCGATTGAGAAAAAGAACCCTGATCCAACACACAGCCGCCCCGCACCTATTCCTCTCATCCTCAACCCAAACCTGCCATCTCCCTACATGCCTGCACGCGCCCGTCCATCTAGCTTGATGCTTTGATTGCTAGGATGTTCTATACTACACTGCAGGTTAGTAGTTAGGTGTATGAATTTTGATTGCACAGTAGGTGGAGAACAGAAGATATCAGTAACCGGTGACAACTACATTAATAGTCCCTCCTTGTCAAAATATATGTCGTTTTATATATTGACACGGCTTCCAAGGTGACACTTTGATCATGAATTTCTATGAAAATATGTTGTTTTAAATAAAACTAAGTATACACTATGAAAATATATTTCACGATAAATCTAGTAATATCAATTTAGTGTTGTAGATATTGATAAGTTCTTCTATATTAATGGTCAAACCTAAAAATGTTTGACACCCACATATTCTAAAACAATCTACATTGCGACACAGAGGGAGTATTGTCAAACAATCAGTTTCCTATTCCCTATGAAAAACCATTAATTTCTGTATTTTCAATGTTTATTGTGTGTGTGTATATATGTATATATATGTTTTCAATGTTTATCGGCGTCTTTAGGACAATGCCGTATCGCGGTATTACCGTATCCATATCCTATAGGGGTATATAGGCAACCACCCACTGAAGCAAAGTTCCAATTATTTGCAGATCATAGAATTGGAACTCCAGCTCCGTGCTAATAGTCTATCATATTTATTATAGCGCGTAATTTTGTATATTTAGTCAGTGTCTCCATAATTTGTTGAATTTTACTTCTTTTTCGTGATTTTGTATAATACCCCAGGTCCAACTAATGGATTAAAAATCTTAAGCTGATACTTATGGTGGATGCTGAAGCCAACTCAACAAATTGAAGCTATTTCATGAGAGATTAAAAAAGTTTCCATGCTTCAATTTCTTCTGGTAATCCCTATTCTTGTGAAGCACTACCTTCAGGTTCATGGGCACGCGCCGTATTTTGGACTCCCTAATCTCTATCACATTTGCCCTTGGCTTAGCTGATGAATTATAGATTTATGATCTTACACATAAATTGGACTAATAGGAAGAGATTGGGCCAATGTAATGGTTCGTGCACATATTTCAGTTAATTAGTACAATCGTAACACATTTAACTGAAAATACACACTGATTTTCAATATAGCTGTGAATAGAGTAAGTCCTTGTCTGAAAACTCTACAAATTAGTGATTCCTATCGAAATTTGGTAATATCTTGTGCTATTTATTTTATAATTACCAAGAACAAATCTCATGAATTTATCATTAGTAACACTGTACACTGCATCAGTTGCAGAGAACATCAACTCATTGGCAGGACAGATCATCCTGATGTGTTCATAAATCAGCCATTTAGAGAAGACATGTCAGCTTCTGAATTCAGGATTCCTTACCAGCAAGTAAGATGCTCATATGCTTCAATTATAACATTTTTCTTTTACTATATCTTCTCCACGTTCCTTATCCATTTAAGCCACTTCAGCTAAGTATTCATTGGACCTCACCATTTAGTCACTTTAGTAAAGTTCAGTTGATTTGAATTTCTTTCAAAAAAGACTAGATCAATGTAATTCATTTGCAACAAAAAGCGAGATCTCACTTTGGTTCATCAACAGGTGAATTCCTGTTATGATTATCAAGTAGTTTACTGGAGTAACAGAATATGACTGTTCTGTGTTGGGCTGCAATTATATTGAATGCCGGTTTCAAATAATATTGTAACATTTACTGAAGCACAAAAAAGATATCACAATGTGCATTCCCGCCGAAGGCGGCGTATGAATTAAAACCATGGCTCGTGACGCTTTGGTTTGAATAAAATAGGCAAGCTTACGATATTTTCAAATGTTTTTGAACTTGTACTATAGACTTTTCAGGAGTTACTGTGGCTCCACTGTGCCTCTTTTTAGCTTCTGGTTTACTGTTGCGTGGCAAGATAACAATTATCCTTTGTGATCTACTACCTCTGTGTCAAAGTGTAAGTCAGTTTAGATATTAACACGGTCTCCTAGGATCATCAATTTCTATGAAAATATGTTGCCTCAAATAAAACGGAGTATACATTATGAAAGTATATTTCACCATGAATCTAGTAATATCAATTTAATGTTGTAGATATTGGTAAGTTCTTCTATATTGATGTTCAAATCTAAAAATGTTTGACTCCCACAGATTCTAAAACGACCTACCTTATGACACGGAGGGAGTATTTATTTTGGTTCCTTTGTTACCTTGTTTCTAATGCATAAATTCTTATGGTTTATTCTCACTGTAGTTTTTTTGTTTGAGTCACCAGACTATTTACAAGCATAAAAACCGTTGTCAGTTATAAGCATAAAGAGCGATGTTATTAATAAGCATAAAAGGCATGGTTTGTGTTCCATAAAAGAAGCTAAATCCTACCATGTGTTGTTCTGTTCCAAAATAAAATAATTACCTTTATGTAACTGGACATTATAGTACTTGGCTACATTGCATATGATTTCTTTAAGGTGAACTGTTTTAAATAAAGAGGTTGTAATACAAGAGGAGGCAATAAAGACAAGAAAAAGATTTAGGGATATTTCTAGATTTTATTGAGAATGGTAATCATCGATGTATATATGAATATACTGTTGCTTCCATAAAACTTCTATAGTTTTATCAGTAACATGAAACAAATACTCTGTCTTTAAGATACTTTATTGTTAATTGGATTAGACACTATATGCACAGAAATTTGCTCCGTTTCTTTTCAGGTAAACACAAGTTCTACCAGGCCTGTTACCACTTGACTGTTGCTTTATGCTAAGTATTCACTCCACTTTGTGATAGGTATCATCGTCACAGCCTTCTGAGAATGCGGGCCAGTTCAAGATATGCCGATGTGGGGAGGGAGACCCAAACTTCCAGACCAGTGAAACTGGTGATAGTCCACCAACTGCATGTCCTAATTGCCAGGTTTGTCGGATCTTCTTGTGCAAGGTTGTGTCACGCAATTCTCCAAATGACCTAATTGATGTCCTATTATTTCCTAGATCAACTGATAATCTGCTTGATACATCACTGTTAGCTTTTTTATAGAAGGTTCTGGTTTCTTAGCTTAATTAGCAGAATGTCTGTCTATAGATGTTTACATAAGCTGTGTCACTGCTATGCATGGCGGCATCTTCAGATTTACTAGTCTTAAGTCTCAGTGTTGCTTCAATGAGCATGATCAAAATGGTAGTTGTTAAACTGCTACTGCAAAATTATGCTATTAATTCAGAATCATGTTCAGCAGCAAAAGAAAAATATACCTAGTTGCTTTGTCCTTCGTTTTTGTACTAGAAAGTTTTCATGACCAAATTTAAATAATTTTCTGGTGCAGGTTCTTAAGAGTGGACATTTATTGCTTTCATCTAAAGGTATGTTTGCGTGCATAAATTCTGTTTTACCATGACTATATCTAGATTTCTCGGGTGAGGATTTTGTGCACATGGTGGCACATGCACCCACTATTTTCAAAAATTCAAAAATCACATATTTAAGATTTTGAAAATTCAAAAATCACATATTTAAGTTTTGAAAAATCTAAAAAAATCCATGTATGTATATTGTGGAACGAATTATATACAATTAAGTTTTGGTGAAAAAATATGACTATATGCAACCTGTAAAAAACAACCATATTGGACAAACATGAATTGTAGTGTATGAAAAAGTAAACACAATTTTTTTTCACAGATCCCAAATGGGCATATTCTTTAACCAAAATTTACCTGTGTATACTTCATTCCATAATCTACATGTATGAATTTTTTCAGACTTTTTCAAAACTTGAATGTGTGATTTTTGAATTTTAAAAAATAGTGGGCGCAAAAGTCACCGTGCTCACCCTATGACTTTCCTATATTTCTCCCTCTAGTTTACCTGCTAGTTCTTACATCTAGATGCTTGTGGTAAGGACTAAGGTCAGAAAACCTCCAGGTCATATATCTCTGAATAGGAATGCTTTGTCCTTTATCATAATCTCCTATGTTCCTTCATGGTTGAGCTTCAAGCTCAGAAGAACAGCAAAACATGTTAGCCTAAAGTCACAACAATTATGACAATGTCAATCGTACCATTTATCATGGACATTATGCTAACATGATAATCATAACTTGTATTGCTATATCAAAGTTTAGTAGATAGAATATTAACCAGTTTAGTCAATTATATTTTAGAAAGTAGATAATCATTTCGAGTGGCACATTAAAATCATATACTTAATTGTTTGGGCAAAGAGTAAAATGTGTTTTGTCAAATGCCAAGTCTATAGGCTAATCTAAATTGCTTTACGATCATTATAACTGTAAGCAACAAAGAACAGAGTAAAGCCAACAATATGCTTGATGACTTTTTACTGAATTTTGCAAGAAAGTTTTGTTGCAGTTTAATTAAGTTGATCCGAATGTGTCTACCTTTAATTCCATTATTTGTATGTGGCAATTTGTCTGCTTGTTTGCCCTAATCAGCCATTTTCTTACATTTGATCACTTTTACATTTGATGTGAAATTTTACATATTTATACCTACACTGCTTTCCTATTTCATGAATTGTGATATGTAGCAGGAATTGGTTGGACAACATGGAAAAAGCGCTGGTTTATTCTTACAAGGGCATCATTAGTGTTCTTCAGAAGTGACCCTGTAAGATATATTGCAGTACTTTGTTGTGTTTCTTTGCATCAGCTATTCGCCCGTGAAGCTGCTGTGATTGACTTACTTTGTTGTTCAAGCTAAAACAAATTTATTGTAATAAAACACTCTCTGAGGTATCCACAACTTTATATTGTAAATTAAAGAAACCTTAACAATGCTAAACTGCTAGTTGACTGCTCATCAGGATATCTAATTATTGTAGTAGATACACTCCCAAATCTCCATAGCAATGTCACACCTCAGCTATTGCTTAGATCTGCGTTTCTGTAAGTCTTGTATCACCTTACTAGCCATTGCCTTGTGATGACTCGACGTAGAGTGTCTGCCAGCTTTGCTGAGGTATGTAATTTGGGTCCTCTGAGTATGGACGTACCCTTTGCTTGGTTCCTATAGATACCAGGTGTTTTCCTCTCTATTAAAAGAATACTCTTAAAAAATGTTCACTGATTGCTACGCAGAATCAGATAGTAAACTGCAATTCTCTAATGTCTTCCTTTTCCCTTTTTCTACTCACAGCCTCGAGATCAAACTTGAACTTTATTTGAGTTTTTGATGAAATACTATTACCATGATTGTTATGTGGGGAATTGCCTATGCGCGCCGCATGGCCCAAGAGGGTCAGAAACTGGCCCTACCTCCAGCCAGTGCAACCAAATAGGGATAAGATCCCTATAGTATCTTGAAGTTAGGAAGTTTATCTTTTAGCTTGGGGCTTAAGCCAATTGGAGATATAATTTGGTTTCTTTCTTAGATTGGATTGTTGGCTATCTGTATATATAGAAGACCCACAGGGTTATGATAGTTAAGCAATGAAGTAATCTCCCCATCCCTTTCTCTATTCTCTCACTCCCTTCTCCTAGCCGGCCGCTACTGTACAAGGTCGCCGCAATTAGCGGCCTAAACTCACTGTGTTCCACAATTACTACTTCCGAGGTTATGATCCCAACAATGATTGAGAACAGTGCGTCAAGTGTACGAAGTCATTCTTTTTACAACACCACTTATAGATTCCAAATATACTTGTAATATATTCAGAAAGAGGTAGGTGAGAACACACCTTTAAACGAGAATTTGACAACTTGCTATTTGTAATAAGCAATACCACCCACTCAATCATGGGAGGCTAGAATACCTGCGGCCCAAGGGAAGCTAGCTATCGGGCATTCCTTGTTGTAGATCTGATGGATGTGGTTCTGCACACTGATCAATACCACATGCAAGTTCTCGATGAATAATTTCTGTGCTGATGTTGTATTAGTACTATAAACTATTTTAGACTTCTGTACTGTAGTAAATTTTGTGCAAATCTATTTTAAGGGAATAGATGAATGCAGCTAATAATTTTTTATATATATAACCTGAAGCCTTTAACAAAATGTTTTGAGCAAAGAAACCAAAGTCTAGATTCTTAATCAGTAGCATATGCAAGTTCTCGACGAATAATTTCTGTGCTGATGTGTATTAGTACTATAAACTATTTGACTTCTGTACTGTAGTAAAGTTTGTGCAAATTTATTTTAAGGGAGTAGATGAATGCAGCTAACAATTATATATATATATATATATATATATATATATATATAATCTGAAGCCTTTAACAAAATGTTTTGAGCAAAGGAACCGAAGTCTAGATTCTTAATCAGTTTGTATACCTTGTTATCTGATCTGCTTGCGAGGTTGAGTAGGCGCACAATTAAAATGCTCATAATAGTATCCCAGATGACACCAAGTAAAAGCTACGTGAAATATAAGTTATATCAGCTAATGGCATCTTTTCAGATACCTCAACAAATTAGCGTCCTGCTTTGGTCTAGGTCATAATCATGATACAAATATTGATACCTACACAATTTAATGAGTGATCCGAATGTGAAGCGTAGTAGTTTTCTTTTCATACTATTAATTGGATATCAAAAGTGATAGAAAGTGAATAGTAAGGGTAAGGCTACTTTTGAGTGTCAGTCTGACCATTTTCAAGAGGGTAAACACGATTACAGCCACTAGTACCACTGCTGAAGCATAGTTCGTATAGGGTAGTTAGTGGCATTTATGAGGATTGGCTTGGCTGTTTATGCAAATATAAAAAGATTAGATTATCTATAAACATGATAATCGCTCCCATTTTCTGCTTTACTTTCAGAATGCACCTCTCAGAGGAAATGAACCAGCTGTTACACTTGGTGGAATCGACTTGAATAACTCCGGAAGGTATGCATTGAGATTTGAATTTTTGCTAAAGACAAAAGTTCATCCGTTATTATCTGATAAATGTATGATCTTGAGCAATGTTTCAGTGTTGTAGTCAAAGAAGACAGGAAACTTTTAACAGTGTTATTTCCTGATGGCCGCGACGGACGTACTTTTACTCTGAAGGTTGGTTGCGCACCTTGTACAATTTCTGGCGTACTGTTCTTTGCATTTCCATTGGGACGGTTGGCAGTATTTAGTGATTGTACTGCTGGCTGTGAGGAGCAATGAATAGTAGGCAACATGGTCGGCTGCGTGACTGGAGCTGTGAAATGTGGCAACGCTGGTTGTGATTGGGATGGGCATTCGTTCCATTAATAGCTAATACTTGTTTAGGAATTTAATGGTGTGCCTTTTCACCAAGCAGGCAGAAACTACAGAAGAACTCAATGAGTGGAGAAGTGCATTAGAGAATGCTTTAGCGCAGGCACCAAGTGTAGCGACTACAGTGGGGCAAAATCTTATATTCAGCACTGATGTGGCAGAACCTGCTGAAGCTCCAACTGAACAGTGTAACCTATGCTAACTTTCATCAATTGCTCACCAGTTGAGATTCTATACTATTTTTAGATACCTACATCATGTCTCAGAAGTTGCAAGTAGGGAGCTCTTGTATTTACTGGCAAGTCAGCTGTTATGGTATTTTGGACTAAAGGAAGTACATATTTCAATATAAACAATAGACAATTCACAATTTTGCTGTATATATTGTATTCTTTATTTCAACTTTTCAGACTTCAGACTCATTGTTCGATGAGACTGCACCTGTTTTTCATTTTCATTTCGAATATCTGGTAAAATATGGCAAAAATCTGTTCCAGGCCTTTAAAAAAAACCTTCATTGATCACGTCCTAAATGTGTTGGTGATTGAGATATTCTTTGGGGCAATGAAAAACGATTTCTGTAGGATAAATTCCAGTTTGATATTCAATTTCATGCCTCTTGTCTTACACTAACATAAGCTTATACACATGCACATAAGCTTATACACATGCACTTGATGCGGACATGGACAATCACTTGTTGAGTGTACGTGCAGATCCTTCTATTGTTCATTAATATAGCTGCATTCTGTCGTCTCCAAAAGAAATCTGCATTGTGTGGATCTGCGTAGGTTATTTTGTGTGCCGGTGACAGATACCGTAGTATATGTTTACTTACATCTTAAAATCAGAGACAGCTAATCCTTGAATTGAGATTCTGTACAATATTACGATTTATTACGTTGAATCAAATGTATATGTCTAATTTATTTTTCTTCCCATATTATGTGTGAAAGGAGGGATGGAATCCTTATGTTGCACTGGAATAAGCAAATTCTATTATTTCCGTTGTAGCGGAGGATAAATCATCTCTTATTGGGAGACCTGCAGAGTTTGCACTTGTAGATGCTGATGGCAGTTCATCTTTCCTTGAGAAGGCCTTGAGGTTCATTGAAGATTATGGCAAGTGTTTTTCCTTATTGTAATTAATCAGTGCATTATCTAGACTGATTTTGCGTTTAACGTTAAATTTATGTTCATACTATCCTGGTGCACATTGAATAACAACCAAGCAGAAGCATGACATTTACAAATCTTGCAGTTCAGTAACGAGCGGAAAAATACTCTGTTTGTAGGTGTCAAGGTAGAAGGAATCCTCCGTCAATCTGCTGATGTCGAAGAAGTCAAACGCAGATTTCGGGATTATGAAAAGGGTGATTTCTTTTGATCTAACCTTTTCCCTTCTTATTTAAGATGTTTGGCAGTTCGTAGTGTCACACGGGCTTTACCATGAGCTTGTTGGCTGTACTTCTAGTTGAGTCTTTAAAATGCTTTCTGTCTTCTCTTTGCATTACATTTTCACAAAGATATTCTGTCAGGGTACAATTCTTTTGGATAACCTGTGGGAGTTATATTTTTCTGGCTAATTCACCTGCGTTGGCATATACATACTGTCTAAAACAGCATATTTAATGTGATTTTATAGGAAAGAAGGAGTTCTCCCCAGAAGAGGATGCGCATGTTATTGGTGACTGTATTAAGGTATTTATTTGGCAACGCTGACTCTGATGTCACAAGAGGAATAGACTCTGTTGATATTCTTTTCTGTAACATTTGTTTGGCTCTCATTTACTACAGTGTATTCTTCGAGAGATGCCAGCATCCCCAGTTCCTGCAGCATGTTGCACTGCCCTGGTTGGAGCTTACCGTAAGACTGTCTTGAAACTCTATTTATTTATTCAACAGTCAGTGCAGTATTGCATTTCCGAGCCTAAGAAAACTGATGTATATAATCCCAATAACTATCATTCATGAAGTATCTACCAAAATATCAGCACAAAATATGCCCTTATCCACAACATTCTGATTTGTCTAGAATTATAAACTGATAAAGACAAGTGATGGTACAGGAACTGACAAGACAAGAAGACTTGATGCTATGAATAAAGTGATATATGAAGTTTTCCCAGAACCAAATCGGCAATTATTGCAGAGGTATCTACCTAGGATGCTTTTGTTTCAAAAAATTATCACCAAAAACTTTATATTATATACTAATTAATACTCATAGTGTCATGGCTGGGACTGCCATTCTTTAATAATACGTCCTCATTCGTTTACATTATTCTAATGGTTTGATTATGAGTTAGCTTTAGCCTATACAGCAACAACAACATCAGATCCAACAATGGACACCAAACTCATCAATTTTCTTTTAGGATTCTTAAGATGATGCAGATTGTTGGATCACACAAAGCTGTGAATAGGATGTCTCAATCTGCTTTGGCGGCTTGCATGGCCCCACTCCTTCTTCGACCTCTTCTTCTTGGTGAATGTGAAATTGATAATGACTTTAGTATGGCTGGGGATGGTTCATTCCAGCTGCTTCAAGCTGCCGCCGCTGCCAACCATGCTCAAGCTATTGTTATCATTATGCTCGAGGAATATGATCAGATATTTGATGTATCCTCTTTTTCCCTTGTCATGTTCCTTTTTCTATACTCAAGTTCTGCTTGAAGTTATATTGCAACAGATTTTTCATGAATTATAATTCAACACTTACCTATATAGGACTTGGAAGAAGGTTCATGTTCTTCGGATGCTTATACTGAGTCTGATGACGGTGATGTTGACAAGGAATATTCCACGGATAATGATAACCATGATGAGGATGGTTCTTATGAGTCTGGTGAAGATGACATTGAAGAGGACTTGGATGATAATACTGAGCACTCTTCTGGTGGCAGCGAATGTCACAGCAATACTAGGATTGATGCCACATATGACAAGGTACATAAACTGACAGCAATAGTATAGATGGGGCACTCCGAGTGCTGGTGTCAAAAGGTCCTGCAATGAGCATGTTTCCTTAAAAAAATATGTAGGATAGCCATGCTTATCTTTATCTTTACTCCCATAAATATTTGACTTGGTGGTGATGATACGTCTGCCATCCTATCTCTCATTCACGCAAGGTAACTTCCTGATTGGTGGGGTCATCTCTCCACTATTTCCACCAACTTCTTTTAGGCTTTGCAAAATATATCTATTATTATTTTAATGGTTATGCTATTTGCAAGCTACCTTGTTTTTCTAATTCATAGTCAGTTTTTGTGGCCATGAATTTGTATGGAGACTGATGTGCCACATGATTAGATTTATTTTTATTATTTCCGTAGTAACTTGCGGGCATTCAGGTAGTATTCAAAGCAAGAGAGTATGGAAGGAGCATGTTTCCTTTTTATAGTCCTTTATGATCTGCCCCTTGAAAATGGTGACAGTAGATCTTTCTATCAAAATTACTTTTTCTGTTTTCAGTAACATGTTATGATAAAATTTAGTGATCTGCATATTGGAGACCCTTAAAAAATCAAGGACATATGTTACAAGACAGAATGACTACTTCACCATTTACTGCTCAGCTCAGTACACATGTTGGCCAAAACCTAGCACTCTCGGGTTGACTCTTTTGGGTAAAATGAGGATGAAAGCCCAAAGAGGGGCCACACATGCGTGCCCGTCTCACATGGGGGCTGGGCTTTGAGCGAATTTGGGCCCATCCCACTATGCTTATGCCACATGCTATTTAAAACATGAGTAGGTAAATCATACACACTGAGTGTGTTCATTCATCAGCTTGTATCTCCTCGATTGTAACTTAAACAACCACTGAAGTTCTTTTGTTTTTTTCTAAATCTGGTACAATGAGTATTCTGTTTAAAAATTGTATTTTGGGGGGTGGGAGACAATTAGTTATAAAGATTAATAGATTATGCTGTCATGTTCAACTAGCCCATGAGTTCATCAGGAGCACTCTGAGAAAGCACGTCAGCAGTTGATTCAGTGTTTACAAGGTAGCTTAAAAATTGAAGTCAGGGACTACTTATTACTATATATTCCAAATATCTTCTTGGAGCTTGTAATTTTATTCTTGCATGGAAAAATGACTTGGTCACAGACTCACAGTAGCTCAATGGTCTTGAATATGATATTTGAAGAAGACTACAATTACTGCTCCATAACATTGCATGAAGCCTTGAATAACTAACTCATGTGCTTCAAATATATAGATTGTCCATAATTATAGCTTTATGTCTCTCACTTAATGCTCTTGCGACTTAATTTATCGCCCTTACAATTCATCTTGCCTCCATATGTTAGAAACAATATCTCAGGCACTACATGTAATGACAATGATCAGGTTGTTCAACCTCCCACAAAAGCAGCAAAATTAGAACATGGTGTGTCAAGGGAGGACATTGATCAAATTTCTTCTGTTTCGCAAGTGGAGAATGCTTCTCAAATGGAGAGCAAGAATCCATCCCACCCAAAACAAGAATCAGGTGAATCAAATGCATCCACAAAACATATAGCAAAATCAAACTCTCGTTCATCATTTTCCAGAGAGAAATTTATGGAGAAATCAAGCAGCTCAGCAAATAGGAGCAAAAGGACCTTATGGGGCCGTACTTCAGTAAGTGCATTGTTATTTGCAGTCCTGCATATCAATGTTACTAGGATAATCATATAGTTTGACTAGAATAATTGATTTACAGGCAAGAAAGGACCTGTCAACAGAGGAGACTGACTGTTGCAGTGACGATGAGTAAGTAGCCTGCCATATGCTCCTGTAATGCACCTTGGGATCTGTTATTTTATGGGAAGAGTTACAGACATACAACAATTCCAAAGTGCAACCAGTTGCACATGCACATATGCATTTAAAGAAAATGTGAAAAATCACAGATGTATGGCAATGCTATAACATGCACACTCACAAAAATTCATGCAAAAAATATGTTATAAGATTTACAAAAAAGGAAAAAAATGTACATAAAATTGCTGCTCGTCCTTCATCTCTTATCTTTTTTATACAGCTCGGTCATATTTTTCCATGAGTTTTCCAAGTGCACACATTATGGCATGTTGTACATTTGTGATTTTTTCCAAACTTTTTTAAAATGCACAAGTACAATGTTTTCAAAAAGCATTGTACGTGCAACCCACGTAACTCTTGAAAACATGTACTTGTGCGTTTTCAAAACACGTGAAATAAACTCATGGATGCACATAGGTGACCATTTGTGAACTGCAAAAATACACACACATTTTCCATGGTCTGTTTTAGAAGGTTTGGTTTCTTCCATTGCATAATTGGTGAAGAATTGACATTCAATTGAGGTTTTCCTGTTATTTTTTCCTAACCTATTTTAAAAAATATATGTAATTTTTTGGAAACTCAAAGATCTTAAAAATAATACAAATGTGCAATTTTCGCTTGTGTGGGTGAGTGGGCACGATTTTGAGTTTGGTACTTGTACATCTCAGAAAAATCCCAAACAATTATAGATGTGCAACATGTTATAACATGTATACCATGTGTAACATGTATAACATGTTATAACATGTATACCTAAATCTTTCTTTTTGGCAAAAATATGATCAAATGTGCACTCTACCAAAAAAAAAGGTCTACACTGTTCGAAAGATAAGTTGCGTCTTTTGCCTTCTTTGTACAATGCACATTTGATCATATTTTGCACAATGTTTACAGGTGCACAAGTTATGTCATGTTGCTATGATTTTTTTTTGGGGGGGATATTTTGAGATGCACAAGTGTGACTTTCCGAAAGCATGTGCACTTACCCATACAATGACATATTGTTTTCTCAAAAGTATTGGATGATATTTATAATTGAGAAAAGCAAATGTACATGTACATGTGGGTACATGAGTTAAGAATTTAGTTCAATTCTCATATTTGTGCATCTCAAAAAATTCTCCAAAAATTCATAGATGTTCATCATATTATATTGTACAAACCCACAAAATTTCATGCAAAAATATAATCAAGAGTGCCCTACACAAAAAAGACAAAAAATTCAACTTATTTTTAAAACAACGCAGCAACACTTTTTTGTCTTTTTTGTGTAGGGCACTCTTGATTATATTTTTGCATGAAATTTTGTGGGTTTGTACATTATAATATGATGAACATCTATGAATTTTTGGAGAATTTTTTGAGATGCATAAATATGAGAATTGACCTAAATCCTTAACTCATGTACCCACATGTACATGTACAAAATCCACTCTCTTTATAATTTCCACTGTTGATATTTTTAGTTGTTATTTTTCTAATTTGGCTTCTGAACTAGGGCTCTTATTGAGAAGCTTGAGAACAACAAGGCTGATCTCAAATCTAAAATTTCAAAAGAGGTACATTATTTTCCCATAGGATCACAGAAAGTTATGTAATATCGAATTCTCCCATATGAAACGATGTTGTGTATTTTTCAGGTCAAAGAAAACGCAACCCTCCAGGCAAGTCTAGAAAAGCGAAAAGAAGCATTACATGAACGCCGTTTGGCACTTGAAAAAGACGTAAGAGCTCAAACTAAAGGTCAATTCTTTTTCTTTTTCATTCTAGAAAGAGAACACCTAGATTGCTTGTCTCCATAAGGGATCACTATAGCATCAGGAAGAAAGAAACTTCCAACAAATATGAAAAAACATAAGAAATTCAATGCAGCAGGACAAGATTGTTCTGTTAGCATTTATAGGTTCAAGTACTACCCAAACATCAATGTTTACGAGTCGCTGGGGACTAGTCGTGACTAGTCAACTAGTCACCTATTGGTCAACGACTAATTGTTGACTATACTTGCTACAAATACTATGCTACTACACTAACATCATGTTTGCATATCAGATGTGGACTAGGAGTAGGACTGAAGAACACGTTTGAATATAAGAAATTCAGAATTCAGAACAAATCACATCAGATGTGGATTAGGAGTAGGAGTTCAGAATTCAGTACATCTTTCCATCCATTATTACTGCTGCTAGCCCAGCAAGTTGAGTTGAGGTGTGCAGTCGGGAGCCAAGTATTGACTCGTAGACGAATTGAGAACATGTTTCCATCCATAATTACTGCTGCTAGCCCAGCAAGTTGAGTCGGGGTGTGCAGTCGGGAACCAAGTATCGACTCATAGACTAGTCGAGCGACTCTTAATCATCGCAAACATCTGAACTCAAGTGATGTAACACGAAATGAAGAAGCCCAAATAAGTTTGAGGAATGAGTACTCGCATTTAGAGTCAACAAATGGACTCCCTGCACTTCACTCAATGTTTGATTATGTCATTAGTTCAGATGAGCTGTTAATTCATGATGCCGAGGCAATCTGGCATGCAGTATTACATCGAACTCATCATTTCTTCACTTTGTCCTTTTTAGAAGCTTGATTACCTTTTACAAAAAGAAAAAAACATTTGCCTGCCGCTTATACTTCTCCCTCACAGAAATGTTCTGTAGTTTTAGGACATTCTCCTATATCATGGCAAAAACAACCAATCTACCAAGTTCTGGCTCAGTTTGATGCTCAAACTTCATTACTTATCAAATTTTTCCCTGGAATTTTATCAAAAGTATCATTCTTTGCTGTATTGGTTCTTGTGAATTATGTTTGACCGCATCTATCTAAAGATGTATTCTTAGTAACTCGCTTTAAGCTAACGGCACATGCTTACAGATAGTCCCATGTGATTTTCTTAGTCAATTTAGACTATGTTTGAAGCATGAGACACAATGAAGCATCAATTGATGTTACAATGCACATTCTTTCCACTGCTTGCCTCCTTCGAAATGAAGTCAAAGTTTCTTGCAATCATGGTAATGCGGGGTAGTTCTCTTTTTTGTTACTATGATATACTATGGCCTGGACTCCAGTGTTTATGCTGGCCCAAACTGGATAATGCTACTAAAACCTTTAAATGCCACTTTATTGTCGCCATTTAGCCATCACGAATTGGACCATATAATTTGTTATACAATGGGGAGAGTACCAGAACCAAAAGGTGAATCCTCTTATTCCATCCTTTTAGGCTACTTTCAGTTGCTGTGGGATGACTGCCAGCCCCTTCCTTTAGACATGTTGACGCAGGAAATTATAACTCACAACTATATAGTGCTTCCGTGCTTCTGGAAGTGTTTCGCTATGCTTGTCAGAGTAAGTTGTGCATTTTCTCTGTTCAACAAGAATACTTTGTGCATTCAACAGGTGAAAAATTTACGAGACCAGCTGCAGAAGGAGAGAAGTTTGAGGGCCTCATTGGAGTCTGGGCTGATGAATATGCAAAGAGGGCAGGTGTCCTTCCCGTTAACAATAGACAGCAAGGTAGTCTTTATAAGCTGTGTTTATATTTAGTTTAAGCTTAATGTTTTTCACCATTTTAAAATGTTGTTCTGTTATTAAAAGACAAAGGCTGATCTTGAGGAAGTTGCTACTGCTGAAGCTGATATTTTGAACTTGAAGCAAAAGGCTTCTGATCTCCGAGGACAACTCAACAACCAGGTCCAGCTGAGCTCCACCTCGCTATGTGAATCATGCAACAAACGGCTCCTAAATGCAGACAACCTTGTCAAGTAGGCTTTCTTGCCAGAGCCTTTTGTATTATTTTTGCTGTCATAAGTTATGGAAAGGAACATACTGAAGTGAGCTACCTTTCTCCAGAGATAAACAAAATGCTGCCCTTTCTCCAGAGATTAGCTCTTCAATCGAAGCACCATCAATTGTTGGGCCCAAATCTGTATCTCACATGGTATCCACTACAGACATGGTAAGATCATAAGAGTACAAAAGCCCAAGGCTTTTCCTTCAGCTTTGCCAGAAATGCCTGCCTGGGACTGCTATTTCCTTTTTCTGAATGCTCTAACGTTATTCCTAATACCTGGAAATGGAAAACATAGTGTATGACGTTCAAAAGAAGTAAATATCCTCGTTTACATATTTCAGTACTGTAGACAACCAAAGAAAAATACTAGATTAAGTAGCAAAGGATCCATGCTCATTGAAGTTAAGGATGACTGGATGAATCACAATCTGGTTGTGCTTTAAGTTCTTCCGTTGCTCAGTTCCATTATTCAATAAAAGAATTGACTCATTTCAGGCAGATATTGTTGAGCAATTAAGGAAGCAAGCAGCACAGTGTTCTTCAACAGGTAAGCCAGCTCACCAGAAGCTGCAAATGGGTACTAACTATCAACACAATACAAGTTCAATTGGTAATATTGATGAATATATATACTTGATCATCATTAGAATAATAGTATCCAAAGAAGCAAAAGTTGATAACAAGGATCTTAGTAGTTCAAAATCTTTGGTTTTGCCTAGGTGTTACATCCAATGAGCAGCCAGGCACCATCGGCCAAAGGGTAAGTATGTTGTCTTCTAAGTGTGAGATTATGAAGGATAACCAAGAAGGATCACTTACATCGAGGTGGAACTTTGCGCAGAGACAATACTCAAATAGCCCACTCGTAAACAGGCTTCAAGGACCTAATGCCTATTCAAGTACTAGAACGGAGGTAACCTCTATGCCTTAAGGGACATAATTATGTTATCTTTTGTCACAATAAACCCCTTTGTCTTTGCCTTTCTTTGAGATAAGTTCGTGGACGTTGATCTGCAACTTCATTGGACAGAAGTTATGCAACTATATATGCCTGTTATTGTTTCAGGAATCTGGGGTTGCACCACCATCTGCATTAGCTAAGCTCACAAACCGGCTCAACTTTTTGAAAGAAAGAAGGGCGCTGCTTGCAAGTGAGATGCAAAACTTAGATTTGGCTCGCCCTTCGGGGCCGCCTACAGCTCCGTCGAATAAAGACTCCACATGAGGATTGGGAATTTGACAATGCATCATCTTAAGCTAGAAAATCAAAAAGAAGCGATGCACATACAACGACGCCACAGGGGCTATTTCTGTGAGGTTGAAATGCGTATCATAATCTTACCATGAGTTGGATCCAGTTCAAGATGCATGCCCATGATCGGAAAGGGAGTATCGCTGCTAGTGTTCGCCAAAATATTGCTGATTGCACAAACAGCATAGTTGTAGAGTACCGTAATTAATTAATCACTCAGGTTTATCGTGTTTCCATAACGATGTTTTAAAAGCTTTGTAGCAACACTTACTGCCAATCTGGTTTTGCATCATTGCATGTTGGAAAATATCTCCATAAAATTCTAGGCCAGAGCCAAAGTGCTCTTCCAAATGCATTTTGCCGGATCTTTTTTCAGAGTCTGCGAGAGCACATGATTAGCTTACATATTGTCTGTATGTTGTTAGTTCAAGATCATGCTAAGGAACACAATCGAAATGATAACATTATAATATCAAATTTAATATAAATATAATCTTAAGGATATAAACTATATGACTTTAAACAAAGCACTTGGTCCACATGACTATTATAATCATAAAATAGAGGAAAGACAAGTGATAAATAGTAGACTCCATCTTAGCCATAGATAGTCGACAGGGTTCAAGGTGACCTATTCCTTAGCATTGTCTTAGTAGTAGTCACCGTAGTCTTCTGCATCATCTTTATAGTTATCTGAGCATGTCAAAAATAACATGCTCAATGAGTAAGTACCTCACGTACTCAGTGTGCTCTATCTTTGCGTAAACGATAATTTTTAAGTTGAATTACTACAATAATTTTGAAGGTAGCTTTAAATGTAAAATAATTTTGATCAATAATGTATAACTAGTGAATGTTCTAACCATCAACACTATCCGAGTAAGGTCTAACTCCTTAACTTGACAACAAATTTTGACCACCTATATTGATTCCAAAGGAATAGAGGTGAAAGCATATCTATACTACTATATAGTGTATCAAATTTGAACTAGCCTTGGCAAGCAATCTGAGCCATTAATCCCATGAATTTGACGGTTGAGATTAGAGAGATTCACATGAACAGTACCATGAATAGCGACTATGAACAGTACCATCTACAGTGACCGTGAACAGTACTATCTACGGTGACTGTGAACAGTACCTACGTGCACTGCATGTACTGTTTGCTAGTAAGAAAAGAAGACAAGTTCCCTGACATGATTGAATCTTTGTGCCGTTCGTAATCGTGGACACGGCTAATCAATTATTTTTACACTATGAGAGGTTGTACACTTTTTCTACACAACACGGTCATCCCCTTGCGCTAGGTTGATCAAGTTTTGAACACACGCCCATCGGTGTGTCGACAGAGAGATCGTGAAGAGGTCTTTCAAAAAGCCACATTCGAACGTGACAAGCCCACTAGATTTCAATATGGAAAGGAGGACACTTTCTCATTCTGGATCCCTCTTTGGTGTCAAGGGTGATGTCTAACTCATACCCCATCTAGGGTATGGTAATGCCAAAACAAAGTGTGAACAATCTAATTAACTAAGTCAGTGCTCATACAGCATGTGGTTGCACTTAGGTCACAATTATCAGACAAACATGTTTATTGGCCTTAAAATATGTGACCGCAATGCCACACCTTAGAGTAAAATTTAGACAGAGTCTCACGTAAAGAAATGCTCAACAATTCCCAAGATATCAACAAGTAATAATGATTCAAAGGATTCAAGTAATAAATACTCCTCTGATGAGAAATATTGAATGACTACTAACTTACAGGGCTAAGCATTATTATATCTACACTAAATAGACATCTACTCTAAAAACAAAACTAGGTAATAGGGATAAAGTCTAGTTTCGAATGATCAATGAACATTTAATAAATAGCATGCTGTTTGTAAACTATAAAATAATAATGATTTGAAAAGTATAGAATCAACATGCTCAAAACAAGAGGGCAGACCTTTGTTGTCGTGCTGCTGATCTTTGAAGGCTGGTCCTTGTTTGGCTTCATCACTCCCTACTTGTCATAAAAGGAATAGTGCGAGCACATAAATAACGACTTCAAATAATAAATTCCAGAATGTAATATGAGAGATGGGAATCAAGGATAGGACAATTTGGATGGAACGGAATAGTGGCACGAAATGCATCATCGTATTGAAGATCATAATAGGGTCATAGCACTAGGGCATCTTTAATAATATATCAGTCTTCTAAAGAGAGGGCCATATCTATATATATAACCAATATTAATTAGTATACGAGATTAAATAATTATCCCACATGATCTAACAAGTTGCATTAAATATTAATAAAATAATTTTGTTATTATTTACTAAGTTAACATGTTAATGTTACATGATCTAATTTATTAAAATATTTTCAAATAGGTTAACTAGTACTAAGGTTTGATCCTAACATACTAGATATCACACAATTATACTAATAACATCAACAAACCTAAACGTGGTACTAAACAAGGAAGAACTCTAATTTATTCTAAGCAATTAAGAATAATATGAAAAAATTAATTTTGGAACCAGAATGCATATATCACATACAAGCTCTACATTTAAAATTTCACAGTAATACTATGCATGTATATAACATTGGTTAGCTAATCTAATATTTAGCATATATGAACAGTAGCTATATAACATTGGTTAACTGAACTAAGCAATTAAGAATAATATAAAAATACTAATTTTAAAACCGAGATACATGTAACACATACATGATATACATTTAATATTCCATAGAAAGACTATACATGTATATAACATTGGTTAACAAAGTAATATTTAACCCAAATAGTAACTATAACATCTACCTAGCATATTACAGAAATCAAACTACATTAAACTTAGTAATGTATAGTAGCTTACAATGGTAGCTTCGGGAGGTGTAATAGTACCACGTCATGTGAAGCAACCATCGAAATCTCCTACACTACTGCATTAGTGAAAGGAATAACCCTGGGATAGACCCATAAGACTCAATGAGAAATTCCAATGCCTCTCTTCAACACCCTTAGGTCATCTACAGTGTGGTCTATTACTGGTGCAAACTTCACCTTCTGTCTTTTATGAACCTATGCATCATATCGTGGAAGTGTGGAGGTGAAGCATACAGAAAAATTTCATAAACCGGCTAATCTACATGCATTAGGTGCAACATATTAAACAAATGAGAAAACGAGGATACAAGGATGTAATTAGTGGACCTTTTCATTTCTTTAATATTAATATGTGATGGGTTCCATTTGGAAACTATACACGATGCATCCCATTACAGCTAAAGAAAACAAATTTTATACCAGTTCAATTTTTGAATGAGTTAGATAAGTTTATCCTGACTACATTATGGTTGGCCTAGTTGAAGCTACAATATCAACAAGGCTCTTTGCTGCCTTGGCATCTGTGGATGGCAGAGCAGTGGGATCACTATCCACCATGGCAATGGAGTTAGGGGTAAAAGTGGAGTGAGTTTTTTCTTTTCTGTCCCTAGACAAATACATGAATAGACATTCCACATATAGAATTTTGCGATCTAGTGTAGGAACAAAAATGTACACGGTTTTATTGGTGGGCGAGCAAAAGTTGGCAACCTGGATACGAAGTTTTATTTTCATTGTTGCATATTTTGAAGAGCTTTTTTGTTTCACAAATATTCAGAACTATTTTGTGTTCACTTTGTATTCGTTCCACATTTATACTAGTGTCCGGGGTATTTAAATTCGTTCCATATCTGTTAGCTATGGAGAAAAATAATAAGTAGACTCATTTCCTGTTCGTATTCGTTCTGTTTTCATCCATATACGACGGTGCTTTTAGCAATTTTTAAGTTCTTTAGGGGAAGTAATTATTTTGGTGTGACACAACGTTCTCCCGGAGGCTCCTCTGTATACCTGGGCCGTTTATTTGTTAATCGACGCAGAGGAATAGAAGTTTAGAGTGCAGTGGGCCAATTTGGGATTAAGTTAATTGCAATTTGCATTTGCTCCGTGTGCCTTCCTGAGCGGAGAGACCAACTCCAAAAGGCTAATGCCGCCGCCGCCGCCGCCGCCGGCGGCGGGAGCAATGGCCACCAGCTCCGCCGTCCACGCCGCCCCCCGCTCCGCCGGTCGTCCGAAGCAAAGGAACCAGCAGCGCAGCCCCGCCTCCCTCTCCGTGCGCGCGTCCAGCGACGCCAACAGTAAGCACCACTCTGACCATCCCCACCACCTTCCCCTTCCGGAATTCGACCCGTCCCATCCATGGCTTCACGGCTGCGTTTGCTTTGTTTCGGCCGTCGTTCGGTGGCCGCAGCGGTGACGCTGCTGGACTACGGCGCGGGCAACGTGCGAAGCGTGCGCAACGCCATCCGCCACCTCGGCTTCGACATCCGCGACGTGCGGAGCCCCGAAGACATCCTCGCCGCCGAGCGCCTTCGGCTCCGCCATGGACATCCTCACCCGCACCGGCATGGCCGACGCGCTTCGCGAGTACATCCGCAGGGACCGCCCCTTCCTCGGCATCTGCCTCGGCCTCCAGCTGCTCTTCGACTCCAGCGAGGAGAACGGCCCGGGTAAGGTTCCTTACATACTCCCCTCTTCGTCTTCTACGTGCTTGGAGACCTGTGGTTCAACAGGAGCTGATATTAGCCTTCAGCACTGCAGTAAGCGGCCTTGGTGTGATACCTGGAGTTGTCAGGCGATTCGACTTTTCCGAGGGTCTCATAGTGCCTCACATTGGATGGAACGCCCTCCAGATCACCAAGGACACGCAGCTGCTGCAAGGAGCTGATGGCCACCATGTGTACTTTGTTCACTCATATCATGTAACAACCCTGAAATTTTTTGCAAAGTTTAAAAGATTTAAAAACCCGAATTCTGCTCTGGACCAAATCCTTCATCTTCAGCCCATTTCCTTGCTTAGCTCGCTCCGAATTCCCGGCCCGATCAGCCCATCTCCTCCTCTGTTTCTCTCCTTCTCCCGTTCTTCTCTCACTCGCCGCAGCGCCACCGCACCAGGATTGCCACGCGTCGCCGAACCTCTCCTTTGCTCAGCGCCGCTCATTGCCGTGTATGCCACCTCGCCACCGCTCACTGTACCCGAGTTCCCCCGCATGCTATCTCTCTCCCCACGCACCGAAGTTCTCGGTGTCTTCCTTCCCCATTTGCTGCACGCCGAGCTCCCCACTCCACCCCCTCCAGCAACTTCCCGAGCTCCTCGCCGCCGTCCAGAGAGTCTCCGAGCCTCGCCCCTGCTTTTCATTTTCTCCGGCGAGGTAATCAAGCGCCTTGTCGCCGCCGACGAGCGCCTCGTCCCCAACGCCGAATCCACCTCCCCCTCTGCACCTCGAGCAACTCCTCCACCTCCAGAACTCTCGGCCGCATCCTTCCCCTCTCTGAATCCCAGCAGCTCCGCCGCCACCTTCATCTTCTCCGGCGAGCTCATGTCCGAGCCGCCTCCTCTCGTCGCCGGCCTTGATGCCAGTAGCACCACCCTCCTTTCTCTTCTAAAACGAGTTCCTCACCTCCCGTAGATCCTCCCCGAACACCCCGCCTCCACATCCGAGTCCCGCAAGCCGCCGCTACCGCCTCCGTCTCCGGCGATCTTCCACCCGAGCCGTGCTCCCGCCGCCAGCCCTAATCCCAACGGGAACCCCATCCTTTTTCTTCGGGAATGAGTTCCCCACCACCTCAATTCGCTTCCCGACCTCCCAAATCTCTCCGGCGAAGAATCGTTCCCGCCGCCGCCGGCAACCGCCTCTCCCCTGGTCCCTGTCGCCCCTTCCCTTATTCCCCTTTGCCCGAGCAGGCCGCCGTGCCCTCCCGAGTGGGCCTCGGCCTCTTCACCTGTAACAGGCCGCTCGCCTTAGCAGGCCGCGCTTCCCTAGCAGGCCGCCCCTCCACGCCATCTGGGCCGCGCCCGAACGCCAGGCCGGTTCGGCAGCCCGCGCCTGCTTCTCTTTTTCTTGTTTCTTTTCCATTTAATTTCTGTTGTTTAATTTCTCTCGCATCCGGAAACCCTAGAAATCAATATAGTACATCGTTTCGATCGTCTCGACGACGCGAATTCATCTATGCCATCCTTTGATTCCAATTTCCACTATTTGATGCCCAAAATCCTCAAAAACCCCCTCCACCTACTCTCAAACCCTTTGTCCGAAAACCCTAAAATCCTCCCTCTCTAATTCTTTCGATCCTCAACACCTCGGTTCCAATCCAGAGCAGTCTAAACACTATTTTCAATATTCATTTCAATTAAGTTACTTTATGTCCTAGCTCATTTTGTAGAGCCCGGACTTATACATGTGTGTTTGGATTTCTTGCAATCTAGGGATCGAGAGTGACGATTCGGTGCTAGGACAGGATCCTGAAGGTGAAGGACATCCCGAAGACTTCCCCTCAACTGAACCCGGAGCAGTAGGCAAGTCACAACACAACCTTGTTCATGTTGAACCTACTCGCCATATTATTACTTCGTAATGATGCTAGTTTAGTTATTACTTTTTGCATGATAACCCCGTATGCAATATTTTCGAATGACATGATAACATAGTTATGACCTACCACCTACACAGCCCTGTCAATGATTGCAAGCCATAATTGTTTGAGAACTTGTAGGATAACCACAGATATTATCGACATAGGGTTTAGTCCTTACGGTAAAATGACAAGGTCGAGCATGTTAATCAAACTCGGGGGATGCAGTTTCTGGAAATGGAAATGCCGACGGTAGGGACCACGAAGTGGGGCCTTCACGAGCTGAATGGGCAGCCATTCCCCTGACCGTGAACTGAGGGTAATCGGGAGAATTACCGCTCAGGGCAGTTAAGGACGAGACCCTTGTGCATAGTGAAAAACATAAGAAATCGCTCAACCACATATTCGATTCGTCGAGCCTGGCTTAGTACCTCTGCTCTACCCAATGGACCACTACACCTTAGCTTGACATTCCGTTGGAATGCCCCGCAGAAGCGACTGAGTGATAACCCACAGGTTGGGGGACTCACAACTGGAATCCACTCAAATCCCGAACCGCGTAGTTGACATTGGCCCGTCGGCTCTCGGGAGAGCGAGTGATTACGGTTCCTGGGTAGGAACTTCAGAAGATAGAGCAGACAAAAAGCCTTGATAGCTTACCTCAGTCGACACACTAATGGAAGTGTGTAAGTCTCGAGTGACAATAAGAGGTATAGATATCATGTGGATAAAGCTGAGCAACTCTGCAGAGTCAATTCAAATGGTATTCGAATACGCCGTACTCCCGGTTAATGGAGTTGTGTTGAGAGGTGACACTCGATGCGAAGCACAAGTAGAATTTCTCTGTGATGTTTGAATGGCGTCCGATGATAACTTGATGTAGTGCCTAAACTCAAGAGATTGCTATGTTTATGAATTAAATGATGTGTTTTCAAATGCTAAGCTGAAGTAGAGTTATGCATCCACCAAATGGTATATTCAAACCCTACACCCTTCCTTGAAATTCAATGCATGTAGTTAAGTATTACGGCTTTCCGTTGTGGCTTGTTGAGTACGTCGCGTACTCATTACTGCACCCATAATTCAGATATGCAGGATAATTGGGAAGAACCTTTTGCAGAGGATGATTTCGATGCCGACGATCTCGAGTTTTAGGTCTCATCCGCGCTCAAAGAGCCTGTGGTTTAGGTTCCTTTTGTGTTATAAGTTTTGAGCTCAGACGCTCCAGTCATATGTAAGATAACCTCGCTTTAAGCCTATTTTGTTGTGTTGTAATATATATCGACTGTTTTGTGCGATGCTGGCAATGTATCAACTCTGCACCCCGCGACTGAAAAACATCCTGGGCAGTCGTGGGCGTCACCTCGCGGCTCCGAAATTTGGGGTCGTGACATATCACGCTCTGCCTGTAAGGAGCAACTCCATTTAGATGCTTGTTCTTTTTGTGGACTCAGGAAACGTGAGTTGTTTCTTTCTTTCTGCATGCTTAGTCAGATGCTAACAGAGACTGGATTTCGTCGATGTGCAACTATGGCGAGAGCTTCATATCATCTATTTCAATGGGTAACATTCAGGCAGTTTAGTTCCATCCAGAAAAGAGTGGAGGTAAATATTTGTGTAACAGTGAATGTATAGGGTGTTCCACAGATAAATATTGACAATGTATGTTAATAGTGTGGATAGAATCTTGTAATTATTGAGTTCTGATTGCTGAATCACCAAGATCTGTGAAGAGTACAAAATAATATATATATATATATATATATATATTTCAGACTTTCTAAGCGTAAATTTAGTAAGCATATCAAATGTTCTTGTGTTTCATGCAGCTACTGGGCTTTCTATTTTGGAAAAATTTCTCAATCCTAACTCTTCAGGGACAAAGGTAATTATTATGTGTGAGTTTATTGTTGGCAGTTCCTTTTCACCTGATTCATTTGAGCATGAAAATTCATACCTATATATCCAATGCAGGTCCCGCCTCACAGGAAAGCATCAAAACTTGCAAAGAGTAAGTTTTGTATTGACAGATGTTTCAGCATCAACAGCGGTTTCCGTTGTCATCCTTCTTAATGTCTTAAATTTTCCAGGTGATAGCATGCCTTGATGTTCGGTCAAATGATAATGGGGATCTTGTGGTAACAAAAGGTGACCAGTATGATGTAAGAGACCATAGTATAGCAAAGAGGTACCAATCTCTATTCATTGACCCTAAGAATATGAAAAGTTTTTACACTTTAGAGCTAGTTCTAAGTTGGCAATTTAGGGCTTTGATAGTGGCACTTTAGGGATAGTTAGTTTCTCAAGTATCTGTTGGATCAAGAAATAGTTGGAAGCAATTTTTGTAGTTCTGCAGAAATTATTATCCCACTTGATTATCTTTGTATTCCATGCTCATAGGTAAGAAACCTTGGCAAGCCAGTGGATTTAGCAAGTCAATACTACATAGATGGTGCTGATGAGGTACTTTTCTACATAATTTTATATTTTTCTTTATATGAACTTATGATCTGATGCCATGAATAAAATTTCCCTTTAGGTCAGCTTCTTGAATATAACTGGTTTCCGTGCCTTTCCGTTGGGTGATGTGCCAATGCTAGAGGTTTGTTTGGTTCTGTAACTTCCAAATCTTCTCAATACCTACCTTTATCTGGTGAAGTGACATGTTTGTATCATTGTTAGGTACTACGTTGTGCATCTGAAAAAGTTTTTGTGCCACTAACTGTTGGTGGGGGTATAAGAGACTTCACAGATGCAAATGGAAGGTTAGTTCCTCTTCCATTTTTTAGCAATGTTGATCCCAGCATTTATCTGCTTAGCAATGTATTTTCCTGTTGACTTGATGAGATAATTTGTATTGCAAGTGGCGCCAAAACTTCCTGAGTTTGTTTCCTGAGTAGGCCTGTTTCTTTGATATTTCTTTGGTTGCCAATCTCCGAGGGGTGTTAGACAGCCTGCTATCTTATTCCTTGTTTATCTGCAACTCTCCATGTTTCATGTTTTTATGTTACTCCTTTCCAACCGCAATAGCCCTCCCGCACATTTTGTGGGGTGGTATTTGGTCTTAGTCAATTCCGAGAAAACAATTGTAACGGAATAATCATGTAGATTTATTTCTTCTCAGATACTATTCAAGCTTGGAAGTAGCATCGGAATATTTCAGGTCTGGTGCTGACAAGATTTCAATTGGAAGTGATGCTGTTTTTGCTGCCGAAGACTATTTACAGAGTGGTGTATGTATTTTATTCTCCCCACAAAGTTCAGCTATTTCCCCATTACATAATTATTTCTGTGTATCAGGTAAAGACAGGGAAAAGCAGCTTGGAGCAAATTTCTAGAATATATGGAAATCAGGTTTATTTTTAATTTATCTCCACAGCATCGCTTTTATGTTTCTATTAGTTCATTACCAAACATAACTTACAATTGCATCTGGTATCCTTAGACTATTAATTTCTTTTCATAGAAAATAAACATTGCACAAAATCATAACCAAGATTTCATTCTGCCAACCATATGTCACTAATTCTCGGAGGTTATATTGCATTTTTGAAACTCTGCTGAATTTCACCATCTGTTGACCTTATCACTGCTTACTGAGAAACTTTGAAACCAAAAATAAATGGTACTTTTAGGCTTGATTAAAATACTTGAAATGATTACCAACATCCACAATCTGCCTTGCTATATCAGGAATTCACCTTAACCATTGGGCACTGACATGCCAGACATCTATTAGTATTTTAGTTTTTTTTTCTAGAACGTATTAGTATTTTAGTTGAATAGTTATTTTGACAGTCCTACTGAATGTATATATTAATATCAGTAATAATATTTTGCAAGAAATGTTACAATTTAAGACAAAATGACTAAGAACTAAGCCACAGGCTCAACACTAGTCAAGATTTTCCAAAAAATACATAGTAGAACCAAACTCCGTTTATCTAAAACAGTCTTAACCAATCCATGCATCTAAGTCATCAACCATCTGTCCAGGAGCTCTAGTCTTCAATTACTCCAAGTTTTCAAGTACTTACCTTTTCCATCTATTGCCTATCCGGGGACTCCTTTCAGACATGCATTTATTCCTTTGTATCCAAAATTCCAGCATGCCAAGTTAATAAGCTCATTGAAGTATACTTTGTTAGATCCTGTTTGGGATTTGATCAGCTCCAACATGTCAAAAATTTGTAACGAACTAGTCCAAACTCCAGCAACCTTTCCAGAACCGACACTCAAAAAATAGATGGATCCTATCCTCTTCCAGATTGTCATTACTCATTACAGAGAAAAATAGCTGTGAAATTCTTTTTTATAAGTATTTCTTTATTATTAGTTTTTCCATGTAACAAGATCCATTAGAAGAATTATAGAATTTCACAAGTATTCCTCTATTATTTAGTTTTTCCATGTAACAAAATCGATAGAAGAATTATATGCCTTAGCATACATTTGTTTTTCCTTACCCATTTAAACATAGGAGAGATTTACTGATTTCCCACTGGGCGCATGCTGGTTTTCTGAGGTCAGCAATTGGGACCCAAAAATGTAGCTCCACTAATCATTATTTCCGCATTGCTCAGTTAACGAAATTTTGATTTGCAATTAATGAAGTTGGTTTATCGCTTTTTCAGATGAAGGGCCTCATTTTTCTATTTTCTAGTAGAATAGATAACCTGTAAATGACTCTTTCTCATTATCAGGCTGTAGTTGTAAGTATTGATCCACGGAGAGTATATGTCAAAAGTCCAGACGAGGTGCAATTTAAAACTGTAAAGGTGTCCAGTAAAGGTATGCTTGCATATCTTCCTTTTAGATCAACGTTTGCATTTTAAACTTCCTCACATCTCTTCTACTTTTTTCAGGTCCACTAGGAGAAGAATATGCATGGTACCAGTGCACAGTAAGTCCTTTTTTCTGCTTTCACTGTTTTGATTTAGCACCGCGCTCGTATACCGTTCATGCATGCGGGTATCAACATACGAAGTTTTGTAGTACTCATGTAAATGCTTGCACAAGAGGTTTAGATCAGACTGTTGAAAAGTTATGCTCCCTTCAGATATTTTGTGGATCAATCATTTTGGGTAAAAGTGTATGGGTGTGACAGATCCCATATCTCATATCTAGCAGTAATGAAGATACTAGGTCTTTTCTAAGTTCTTTTGTGTACTCTATTTTGGGCATGCTATACTCTAGTAATGTCTTTTCTTTTGTGCCAGCATAACTGTTGATTTATTTATATTCCAGGTAAGTGGTGGGCGTGACTGCCAGTCTATAGGAGCATATGAACTAGCGAAAGTTGTGGAAGAATTGGGCGCAGGAGAAATACTACTCAACTGCATCGATTGTGATGGTATGTTCAGAAGTTTGAATACTTTCTTTTTTGCCAGTACACTAAAGCTTACTTACATTGTTTTGCTATGCGCTGCATACTAGCTGGGTGGAACTTCCCAGTGTCTTAAGCCTCTAAAGCAATAGGCTGAATATTCTAATTATGTTTTTGAGTACATTTCATGAAGCTTGCATATACTTTTACCAAACTATCATAAAACTACATTTTTTTAAAAGAAAACACAACACTAAACATTCTTTGACGTACCAAATTATCAGAATACTACATTTGGAAAAACACACACAAAAACTACACATTCTTTGACACACCTATCCGAAAACTACACTTTCGAATACTCCTGTTCTGGTCGACGCAGTGCGGATTCTTAACCAATTGGGCCCATGTGAGAACCCGTATTTTCTAAAAACCTAAACGCTAGGATTAGGAGT
This sequence comes from Stipa capillata, assembly GCA_019208055.1. NCBI lineage: Eukaryota > Viridiplantae > Streptophyta > Magnoliopsida > Poales > Poaceae > Stipa > Stipa capillata. Next base: position 110,249 of record JAGXJF010001154.1, read on the forward strand.
TGGAATTCAAACATGTCATTCATACATATCAAATTTGAGAGAAATTTAAAAATTTTATTCATATCACATATATATATATATATACAAAAGTAATTCAATTCACGTATATACACACACACACATATATATATATAATATATATATATATATATATATATATATAATTGAATATATGTCTTTTTGGTTTGGTTCATGTTGCTCATGTGTGTGTATATATATATATATATATATATATATACACACATATAGAGATTACAAATATAGGGATTCAAAAATTAGATTTACAAAGGATCTAAATATTACAAATTATGGAAGTTACACAAGAATTTATAATAAAAATTTAGCCAATGTCTTCATTCCTCAATTCTTCTTCAACTCTTCTCCAATTCTTCAACTTTTCTTCAATCTGCACATGAACACAAGCAAAATACTACAAAAGAGAGAGATTGGTTAGGAGTTAAAATGTTGCATTTTCTTTTTGGAAAATGCATTTGTTTAGGAGGCTAGTTTTAAGAATTCAAAGAACTAGTTCTGAATTCAAAAGAGTTAAAACTGACTTAGGGATCCATTCTCAGATTAGGCAACAATCTTTAAAGGCAGCAAGTAATATTCCCGAGGCAACATATCACAAGGCATCAAATAGATATTGGAGTACAACCATGCATTTGAATTCGAATAGGCAACAAGTGTTTAGGCAACTGAACTCAAATAGGCAACCAAGGCAACAAACTGAATCCCTTAAGTCAAATTTAGTTTAAACTAACCTCCATTTAGGCAACCAATTAAGTTTAAATGAGTTATGTTTTGCTTTCATGATTTAATCCAGCAAACCTAGGTATTCCAAAATGCTAATCACTTAAAAATGCAATAGCAGCCGACAGCCCTCAACAATAGGCAACCATCCATGTTTATCTTCAACCTGTCCAAAGGGGATGAATCAGCAGCTGGCAGCAGCATTGCCACCTCAAGCTTGAGAGGGAGATAAGCATCAATATGGGGCTGCCATGGAAGCAGCTTGGTCACCAAAACATGTTATGAGTCACCCATTAGGTGTCAGGCAAAGCCAACTTCAAAATTCCAGCTCAACTGCCCCTAAACACCTATAAATAGGACCTTATGAGCTCCATTTTCAGTCCAACACCAACCAGGAACAGCACCACACCAATAGCCAGGAGTTAGAAGTAAACCAAGACAACAAGGAGGTGCAGGCGTAGCCTGAAGAAGCAGGTTTCAGAATCCCACAAGAACAAGCTACAGTTTGCTTGAGGTAAATGGAGGAGATGGAAACTTTTAGCAAAAGAAGAGAAATGTTAAAACTCTGCAGAAAATAATCTGCGTTGGGCAAAAACAGCCAACCCCTAAATCAAGTAAAAGTAATCTGTTCTTATCAGTTTAAAGGAAAAGCTAGGCTCAAGAATAGTAATCTGTTCCTTTCAGTTTTGAAATCTGATAAGAAGGGATTAGTGGAGAATAGGGAATTTGGGCTGAGGACCAGTATAGCATCTGTTCTTGTCTTCAAAATGTCAAAGTCAAGCTATTCAACATAATTAGCATAAATTCAAGTCAAGAATAAGTCTGTTCTTCTCAATTGGACAACCACCTCAGAGAGGGTTAGAGGAAAAGGAAAGGTTCAGCTAGAAAATCTAATGGCATCCTTTTTACCATATAAGTAGAATAAAAGTGTCTTCATAGCAAACATTTATCAAATAAGAAATAAGCTGTTCTAGTTCCAGCTCCACAATAATCAGAGGGGAAATTTAGTGTGTACATCTGTTCATATCAGTTGAAAACTAAGCAGCAAATTTATATGTTTAGGTAGATACTAGAAGACATCCAGAGAAAATATTGATTTAAAGCAAACTAAGCCGAAAAAGCCACTTGTAATGGTTACTCACATCTTCAGATAAACATTGGTAATCAAGACTAACAATAAGATATCTAAAGCAGAGTTCTATGTTGTCAGAACAAGGTAAAAATATTCCGAAGGAAGTCAAGAGATAAACTGGCTAAGCTCATATACTGTAATTACTAAGAATTAGCACCCGGATATGAGTACAGTTACGTACTAATTGTCAAGTTTAATAGCAATGCGAGAATTAGCCTAGAAATACCCAACCACAACCTGTTTATAACCAAAATGGATATAACATCCAGCATGGAGAAAGAAATCAAACCTTGAATTAAGTCCAAATCGAATCAAGTATGGCAGCCGAAGTACTTGTATACAATAATCCCCAAATCAACTAACCATTCCGGAACCCTAAAATAAGAACCCTAGAATTGGGGATTTAATTCAAGAAGAGAATGAGGGTAATAGAAATAAAGAAGAAGGAGGTAGAGGAGGCTTACCAGAGGCACGGCGTGCCACCGCGGTTGCGGTGCGGCCAAACCACCGCCATCCATCGGTGGCGGCCGAAGCGGAGCAAGGGCGAGGCAGAGGCGGCCGAGGCAGAGGCGACCGAAGCGGAGCAAGGCCGGGGAGGAGGCAGCCGAGGCGGCAGCGCGACTGAGTGAGAGAGAGGCCGGCGGCGTTTTGGCAGAAGCTTGAGAACGAGTCGGTGGCGCATGAGAGAGAGGATTGGGGATTTTTGGGTGAGGAAGAAATGTGAAGAAGAGAGAGAAGGGGGCCGGCCGGTTAGGGTTGCCTTAACCGGATGAAAAGCAGGCCAAGCGGGCCTCTGGGCCAAGTGGGCCAGGATAGAACCGAGCGGGTCTTGGACCAAAAATAGAGCCTCGGCCAACCTATATAAGGGTAGCATTTTTTTATTCTCTTTTCTCTTTGTTATTTGGAAATCTTCTAAAAATTTAAAATCTTACAATAGATATACATATATATATACTCCAAATCAATCTGAAATCCTATTTAAACCTAAATAACTCATAAGAACTCTTTAAATAATGTGTATATATATACACATATCCTTTTAAAAGAAAACCTAAAATAATTTTTATAATTTGCTGCAAATTTAGAATCCAAGAATTTTCGCATAAATCCTTTGAAATTTACAACTCTCAAATGTTTGATACCCACGCCACACTCCCAAAGTTAATAATAGTAAATTCTATAAATTCAGAAGATAGAGCAGATAAAAAAAATCAAGAAAATTATAATAAATATCATCTATTGCATTGTCTTCGACAAGATAGTTCACATCAATCCAATATTCTGTAAATCAACCTCATCAGCATAAGCATGCATATCTGCATATATAATTGCTAACTTTGAAAATAGTCCTTATCGGACGATTATTCCACTTCAGATCCCGAAGTTCTGTCGATTTCGTCCGAAGGGACATCTCACTTCACTTCTTATCCATCTCAAGGCAAGTTCATTTCTTGTTCGTGTTGAAGATTATTTCTACCACATAGATGCAATTTCCTTCTTATCACCTGGCTCGTGATAATTAATAAATAGACTGCATTATGATTCGTTGAATCATGTATTGGTGGGCAGTGGAACCCCGGTTTGGAACTTGTGGGGTGGTCAGGGTTCCATTGCATATGGTATCATCATAAGGTTAATAACAAATGTCAGTTGACATTCTTACGCAGTAAAGATAGCGTTAACCACAAGACTTGTTATGGGACAGGCGAGTCAAGTAGTACCTTCTTAGTGCATATCTCCCAGGAACGTATGTAAAGTAACACCTGGGGAAGCGTTATGTCCCTCGCCCAGGGGAGCGATAAACCCTGAATTTACGCTTTGGGAGGCATGATGTCCCTGGGATATACAGAAAAGTACGCTATAATGACGAGGTGGGTAGTTGGTGCTGGACCAACTACGTAAGGGGAGATATTGCAAAAGGGAAGGATGAAAATGACTCGGAACCTTAGACCTGGCCACGCACCGATGGGAGCGTGATGGGTCTCGTACCCGGCTATAGGCTAAGTACCACTTGTGGGTAAAGTAGCGCACCTCTGCAGAGTGTATTGAAGTGTGGCATTGTCACTCCCTGTTCTGGGTATGAACTGCGATCGTGGCGGGAAAGGAACCATCGGAGGTTCTAACGACCCGTGAAGCCTTCTGAACATAGCTAAATTAAAATTTGACTTCTGTCCAAAAACGTTATTGGAATTATGCATATCTTTTGAGGACTTTTGTCCTAGTAGAAATAGTCATTCAAACACTTTTGCTATTATGAACTTGTTGAGTACCTTCTGTACTCATCCCCTACATAAACCTTCCTTTGTTAGACTCTGAATCATTAGAAGTCGAATATGAGGAATCGAAGTCCAGGAAGAAAAAGAGGAGCCAGACCTAACAGGTGGAATTGAAGGAGTCGATTACTACATCGACTACGGGGAACAAGAAGCGGCAGAGCAAGAATAGAATAATATAGACTTAGTCGTAGTTAAATAAAATCTTGTTTATATGGCTTTCTGCTTTTAAGTTTCAACCTTATATTTCAGTTGTTATTTCCAGTTGAACGTATCTTATTGTATTTCCGTTGTAACTTTTCTATATTGGAGTTGTAATATATATATAGTTGTTGGACCATCAATGCTTCTATTGTACATTCTGATAGATATAATATAATGAGATGTGATTTTGTTATATTATATCAAAGACTGGCACACTACACCATGCAGTGGTGTGCAGGGTCGTTTCAGGTGGTATCAGAGCAAATGTTCCAATTTTAGGAATAAAAACCTAAATAGGAGACCTGTGAGTTTAGGTTAGAATGATCTTATCTAGAAATTAACATTCATAGAAAATGATGAATATTCAAATGAGGATATCATGTCATACTAGTATGATAGGAATTTCTAATATCCAGTCAGTACTTCGCTTTCAGTAAAGTTACTTGATGATACCAATAATTTAATCCTTTTCTCAGCTAGGAATGGAGGAATATACCCTACCTCGTACTAGTCGCACCCGAGAAGCAAATTTGACGGAATTCCCTTGTGCTTGGCTGGATAGTCTGCTTGACCTCCTAATCATTCTTAAAGTCAAAGGAAGACCCAAAATAATTATAACCAGTTACTATGATGGTCCTCTACTAGCAAAATATAATGTCGAAGTAGAAATACCCAGTGGAGCCATGGTTGAACAGTTGAAATACTGTGCGGAAGGACGAACTGCACAAGTAGCAGTACAGATGGCATTGTTAAATGCCACAGTGGCCATTAGGGAAGCAAGAGCTGCAGATCTGCAAGGAACTGCTTGTATGGCTATACCTTTTGATGCAGAATCCGATAAAGTGGAAGCTGGTTACTTAGCTTCTCTTGGGAGGAATAGAGCAGAAACTTCACAGTTCATTAAGAAAAGTGTGGAGGTCACAAATGCCCTTCTAAGAACCATAAGGTCATTAGAAGGGGAGCTCAGTGTGCACATAGCTAGAAGCCGTGACCCCGATAGAGTGCATGAGTTATACCTTGAAAGGAAGAATTTAGTAACTCATGTAGATTCACTAGTACCACCACCTACTCCAGCCTTCTTCCGAGAGACGGAAGAAAATCCTTTTATGACCCCTGTTAGTTTAGATGAATAATTTCGTTATGGAGGACTTATGAACCCTATAGCTTTTAGTTCAGAAGAGGAACCTTTAGAATATTCTGTGGAGTCCTATGAACCCTACAACTATGGTGGGAGTTCAAATCCTATTCCTGTTAGCTCAGATAGTTTTGAAGAATCCTATGGTAGTTGTAGTGGCAACCCTTGGGATACTTATTTTGAGAAGGCTAGCATATCCTCCACCTATACTTCGGATAGTGACTATTACCCGTCAACGGGTTGGTCAAGTACAGAACCTAAGTCACTTCGCCGAAGTGCAAGACCAAACAAATGGACTCCTGGAAAATTCTGAGGCTATGGCAGAGTTTAGTTGTAAGAGTGTATAGGTTATGTACAAAGAGTTGTACTCTTGTATTAAAATAGGTATTGACCTACGGGAGGTATGTATCGGTGTGTACTACTAAAAGGTGTGCTTAACCTTGTACACATACCCCATGTATAATTATAATCTTGTATAATACAAGGTATATTTTATGCTGATTTTTGTCTTGGAAATTTCTGAATGCTTAGATGTGTACATGAAGTGTTAAACTTAATATACAATATCAGAAATGTATTGTTGAGTTGTTCTTCATGTCACAGCTTAGGAAATGGAGGGAACACATGGTGAAAACCCTAGGAGAGAGGCAGAAGAACAAGCTAAAAGAGAAGCAGAAGCAAAGGCAAAGGAAGAAGCTGATAGGACAGCCCGTGGAACACCCCCTCCACCACCACCAAGATCTACAACAGAAGAAGTAATGTTTTATTTTATGCGGATGATGGAGGAAGGAAGGAGGGAAGCACAAGAGAGTCGGAACAAATTCTTCAGTGATCTCTTGGAGAAAATGAATAGAAGGACTGGGGATGCTCCGACTGGGACTGGGGTTAGTCTTGGAGATTTTCAACAGACAAAACCTTTGACTTTCTCCACCGCAGTAGAACCAATGGAAGCAGAAGATTGGTTACTGGATACAGAAAGGAAGCTAGAAACAGTAGGCTATAGTGATGAAGAGAAAGTCCGTTATGCCACCCACCAGTTGAGAGGACCTGCAGCTGCTTGGTGGGAAAACTTTAAGGGAGTACAACCTACAGGCCGTGTGATCACCTGGAGTTTATTTAAGCAAAAGTTCCGTGAGGCACACGTTCCATCCAGCATAGTGGAACTCAAGAGGAAGGAATTCCAGAATCTGACACAAGGAAACATGTCTGTGGTCAAGTATGTGCATGAATTTAATCGCCTTTCTTGCTATGCAAAAGAATAAGTGGATACCGAGGCCAAAAGACAGAAGAAATTCATAAATGGACTAGAGCCATTTCTGAAAATGCAACTCAGACTTGTTCGCACAGAAGAATTTCAAGATTTAGTAGGTCGGGCAATTACACTAGAGAATGATTATCAAGAAGTGCAAGAAGATAAGAGGAAGAAAGCTAGGACTGAACCACGTCAATTCCAGATACTTCGACCCTGACCAGTTGTACCATCTCAGTCCAAGTTCAGGCCAGCAACACCAGTACCCTTCAGAGCATCCCCAGTCCTTCTATTCATTTTCTCCAAGAGATCACTGAAGAATTTGTTCCGACTCTCTTGTGCTTCCCTCCTTCCTTCCTCCATCATCCGCATAAAATAAAACATTACTTCTTCTGTTGTAGATCTTGGTGGTGGTGGAGGGGGTGTTCCACGGGCTGTCCTATCAGCTTCTTCCTTTGCCTTTGCTTCTGCTTCTCTTTTAGCTTGTTCTTCTGCCTCTCTCCTAGGGTTTTCACCATGTGTTCCCTCCATTTCCTAAGCTGTGACATGAAGAACAACTCAACAATACATTTCTGATATTGTATATTAAGTTTAACACTTCATGTACACATCTAAGCATTCAGAAATTTCCAAGACAAAAATCAGCATAAAATATACCTTGTATTATACAAGATTATAATTATACATGGGGTATGTGTACAAGGTTAAGCACACCTTTTAGTAGTACACACCGATACATACCTCCCGTAGGTCAATACCTATTTTAATACAAGAGTACAACTCTTTGTACATAACCTATACACTCTTACAACTAAACTCTGCCATAGCCTCAGAATTTTCCAGGAGTCCATTTGTTTGGTCTTGCACTTCGGCGAAGTGACTTAGGTTCTGTACTTGACCAACCCGTTGACGGGTAATAGTCACTATCCGAAGTATAGGTGGAGGATATGCTAGCCTTCTCAAAATAAGTATCCCAAGGGTTGCCACTACAACTACCATAGGATTCTTCAAAACTATCTGAGCTAACAGGAATAGGATTTGAACTCCCACCATAGTTGTAGGGTTCATAGGACTCCACAGAATATTCTAAAGGTTCCTCTTCTGAACTAAAAGCTATAGGGTTCATAAGTCCTCCATAACGAAATTATTCATCTAAACTAACAGGGGTCATAAAAGGATTTTCTTCCGTCTCTCGGAAGAAGGCTGGAGTAGGTGGTGGTACTAGTGAATCTACATGAGTTACTAAATTCTTCCTTTCAAGGTATAACTCATGCACTCTATCGGGGTCACGGCTTCTAGCTATGTGCACACTGAGCTCCCCTTCTAATGACCTTATGGTTCTTAGAAGGGCATTTGTGACCTCCACACTTTTCTTAATGAACTGTGAAGTTTCTGCTCTATTCCTCCCAAGAGAAGCTAAGTAACCAGCTTCCACTTTATCGGATTCTGCATCAAAAGGTATAGCCATACAAGCAGTTCCTTGCAGATCTGCAGCTCTTGCTTCCCTAATGGCCACTGTGGCATTTAACAATGCCATCTGTACTGCTACTTGTGCAGTTCGTCCTTCCGCACAGTATTTCAACTGTTCAACCATGGCTCCACTGGGTATTTCTACTTCGACATTATATTTTGCTAGTAGAGGACCATCATAGTAACTGGTTATAATTATTTTGGGTCTTCCTTTGACTTTAAGAATGATTAGGAGGTCAAGCAGACTATCCAGCCAAGCACAAGGGAATTCCGTCAAATTTGCTTCTCGGGTGCGACTAGTACGAGGTAGGGTATATTCCTCCATTCCTAGCTGAGAAAAGGATTAAATTATTGGTATCATCAAGTAACTTTACTGAAAGCGAAGTACTGACTGGATATTAGAAATTCCTATCATACTAGTATGACATGATATCCTCATTTGAATATTCATCATTTTCTATGAATGTTAATTTCTAGATAAGATCATTCTAACCTAAACTCACAGGTCTCCTATTTAGGTTTTTATTCCTAAAATTGGAACATTTGCTCTGATACCACCTGAAACGACCCTGCACACCACTGCATGGTGTAGTGTGCCAGTCTTTGATATAATATAACAAAATCACATCTCATTATATTATATCTATCAGAATGTACAATAGAAGCATTGATGGTCCAACAACTATATATATATTACAACTCCAATATAGAAAAGTTACAACGGAAATACAATAAGATACGTTCAACTGGAAATAACAACTGAAATATAAGGTTGAAACTTAAAAGCAGAAAGCCATATAAACAAGATTTTATTTAACTACGACTAAGTCTATATTATTCTATTCTTGCTCTGCCGCTTCTTGTTCCCCGTAGTCGATGTAGTAATCGACTCCTTCAATTCCACCTGTTAGGTCTGGCTCCTCTTTTTCTTCCTGGACTTCGATTCCTCATATTCGACTTCTAATGATTCAGAGTCTAACAAAGGAAGGTTTATGTAGGGGATGAGTACAGAAGGTACTCAACAAGTTCATAATAGCAAAAGTGTTTGAATGACTATTTCTACTAGGACAAAAGTCCTCAAAAGATATGCATAATTCCAATAACGTTTTTGGACAGAAGTCAAATTTTAATTTAGCTATGTTCAGAAGGCTTCACGGGTCGTTAGAACCTCCGATGGTTCCTTTCCCGCCACGATCGCAGTTCATACCCAGAACAGGGAGTGACAATGCCACACTTCAATACACTCTGCAGAGGTGCGCTACTTTACCCACAAGTGGTACTTAGCCTATAGCCGGGTACGAGACCCATCACGCTCCCATCGGTGCGTGGCCAGGTCTAAGGTTCCGAGTCATTTTCATCCTTCCCTTTTGCAATATCTCTCCTTACGTAGTTGGTCCAGCACCAACTACCCACCTCGTCATTATAGCGTACTTTTCTGTATATCCCAGGGACATCATGCCTCCCAAAGCGTAAATTCAGGGTTTATCGCTCCCCTGGGCGAGGGACATAACGCTTCCCCAGGTGTTACTTTACATACGTTCCTGGGAGATATGCACTAAGAAGGTACTACTTGACTCGCCTGTCCCATAACAAGTCTTGTGGTTAACGCTATCTTTACTGCGTAAGAATGCCAACTGACATTTGTTATTAACCTTATGATGATACCATATGCAATGGAACCCTGACCACCCCACAAGTTCCAAACCGGGGTTCCACTGCCCACCAATACATGATTCAACGAATCATAATGCAGTCTATTTATTAATTATCACGAGCCAGGTGATAAGAAGGAAATTGCATCTATGTGGTAGAAATAATCTTCAACACGAACAAGAAATGAACTTGCCTTGAGATGGATAAGAAGTGAAGTGAGATGTCCCTTCGGACGAAATCGACAGAACTTCGGGATCTGAAGTGGAATAATCGTCCGATAAGGACTATTTTCAAAGTTAGCAATTATATATGCAGATATGCATGCTTATGCTGATGAGGTTGATTTACAGAATATTGGATTGATGTGAACTATCTTGTCGAAGACAATGCAATAGATGATATTTATTATAATTTCCTTGATTTTTTTATCTGCTCTATCTTCTGAATTTATAGAATTTACTATTAATAACTTTGGGAGTGTGGCGTGGGTATCAAATATTTGAGAGTTGTAAATTTCAAAGGATTTATGCGAAAATTCTTAGATTCTGAATTTGCAGCAAATTATAAAAATTATTTTAGGTTTTCTTTTAAAAGGATATGTGTATATATATACACATTATTTAAAGAGTTCTTATGAGTTATTTAGGTTTAAATAGGATTTCAGATTGATTTGGAGTATATATATATATATGTGTGTGTGTGTGTGTGTGTGTGTATCTATTGTAAGATTTTAAATTTTTGGAAGATTTCCAAATAACAAAGAGAAAAGAGAATAAAAAAAATGCTACCCTTATATAGGTTGGCCGAGGCCCTATTTTTGGTCCAAGACCCGCTCGGTTCTATCCTGGCCCGCTTGGCCTAGAGGCCCGCTTGGCCTGCTTTTCATCCGGTTAGGGGGCACCAGCACCTGCTAAACCAGCTGCACCAGCAAATAATTCCCCCAAGTGCGCAAATTGTGGGTATAATCATCCCACAAAAAATTGTAGGAGGCCCAGGATTGTTTGTTTTGGATGTGGTCAACCTGGACATATAAAAACTCAATGTCACAATCCAAGACCCCCACAGCAGGGAAATCAACGACCAGCTGCACCAAATCCTGCGTCACGGCAAAAGAACTCTGCGCTGGAGCTTCCGGAATATTTTTCGTCGCTGCAGGTGCTCCCTTTGGTGAAACCGAAGTACAAGGACTTGACTTGATGTAGGAGGAGATCGATGCAGCCGTATGGGTGGACGGGGCAGCGGGAATGCTCAGCATCCATGAAGCATTGCGACCTGCAGCAAAGTTACCTCTTGTCTTGGGTTGTCGAGCCTGCACTTCTCTTTCAGCTTTGCAAGCAAGATGGAAAAAAAGTGTGATAGTATTATAATCTTTATAGTCCAAAATATTGCGAATATCACGATTTAAGCCGCCTAAAAACCTAGCCATAATAACTTCCTCATTTTCAATCAAACCACAATGAATCAAACCAGTTTATAGCTCTTGATAGTAGTCTTCTACTGATTTAGTACCTTGTGTTAAACATTGCAATTTATTTAGCAAATCTCACGCATAATGTGAGAGAACAAACCTATGTTTCATAACCAATTTCAAATTATCACAAGTAGTAGATATGTTAGTAAGATGTAATCTACAATATTCTCTCCACCAAACGGAAACAAAATCAGTAAATTCACAAGTAACAGCCCTAACTCTCCTATCCGCAGGGTATTCATGACATGCAAACTTTTGATCAACTAGTAATTCCCAAACAAGATAGGCATCTAGGGTCATATTTACCATCAAAAAGAGACATTATGAATTTAACTTTAGCAAACTCATCACGGTCTCGTACCTCACGTCGTGGTGGCATACCTTACCGGTTGAAACGTTGTTGTTGGTGTTGACGGTCGCTGCTGAAGTTGATTGCTCCTTCGTCCTCAGAAGCGTCGTCGTAGGTGTCGTAGTGCTCGATGTGGTACCCTGGCGTAGCAGTGCCTAATCCTCCTGTGCGCGCATAGTCGCCGCTAGTAGTAGAAGCCTCAACAGGGACCTGTTGCGCTTGAATGCCGGGGAGAGGTCGTGGTACAGCCACGGGAGGTGGACGGGACCGAGCTATCCCGTCCATGTGTCCATGGAGCTTCGCATTCATCGCTTCTTGAGTTGACTGGAGCACCTCTTGTGTCGTCTTGAGCTCCAAGTGAGTTGCTTCTAGGTCTTCAAGCCGAGTGTTGGTGTATTTGTGGGCAGTCGCCAATAGTCCAGTGCGCATTCACCAACGTTGTGACTTCCACAAGCTCCTGGCCACACTAACGAGGTATTTTTCCTCGTCACCTATGTTGGCCACGTCCAACCTTCTCACCTTCAGCGGCCGTGCCGACAGGCTGTGAGGGATGGTTGAGATGACGGGGGATGGGGAAGGGCCGAGAGATGATCGGAAGAGTCACGGTTAGAGGGTGTTGAGGCTTGGCTTGCGGTGGGAGGGAAGGATTGGAAGAAGATGTAGGGCATCGCAGCGAGAGAGACATGTATGAGGAGAGAGAGAGTACAGAAGGAGGGAAAGAGAGGGAAGGGGATGGGATGACATGATAAGGACCAATGACATGGCAGCCATGATATATGGGTCTAATTGCCACTCCAGCGCCATGTCGGAGCAAAACTATCATTGTTTATATCAAGAGGGTAAAGTGAAAGGTTTTGAGAGTTAAGTCTTCTAACCGGTTTTGAAATTCAAAATTGAAACTTAAACTCCCAACATAATTCAAGAGAGTAATATGCGCTCTTTTGTCTTATAGCGACTGATACCTATTGTAAATAATCGACACAATAAATGATGTAAAACAGTAAACTTGTAATCCGCATGAGCTCTTACACATACCTCTTATGGATAAGAAATCAAAAAGTCAAAATACAAAATTATTGGCTCCTAACACTAATTAGAAGAAGAAAAATATCTGAGATTGTGCATCGGAAACCCATGATAGCCATTGATGACATGGGCTAGGTTGTGTACCGCCTGTTTACGTACCTTGATATACTTTCTTATATGCCGTAGTCTCCGGATCAGATTAGACACTCTAACATACGGTATAAGCATACACGGTATCAAGACTGAAGGAGATAAACCCTGTAAAAGGTACTAAAATAATGACAACGAACAAGCACTGCAAATGAGAAAAAATGTGGCGATGCTAACCATAAATTCTTTAGCATGACCTCAAAAAAGTACAAAAAATTATTTCTCTCATATCTTTTAAGACCCTTGAATCCTTATCCATACAAAAATCTAGTGGTAAAGACATAAAATCTAATGCTCTTTTCCTTGTACCTTGCTTTTTAAAAATAATAGAAGAAAAATAATCCTACATAACAAAACGAAGAGCGAGTTGACGTCACACTTTTATACATGAGGTGCACACAACCAAAAACTTATTAGACAGTCAACCTTATCATCGTTGGTTTTGTGTGGGTGACGGAGAGAGAGACGAGGGCAATACCGTTAGAAATGCTTCACAACGGTATAGGCAGATCTTTTCCAATAACTGGCATTGGCATTATACTGTTTTGCACAAACGGGGTTTCTAGCGCGCATGAATGCAAATCTAGTAAAAGGCCGTCTTGCTAACCAACCGGCTGCAATTGTTCCCTCAATTTGCAACAAAAAAGAAAAAGTGAAAGAACTGTAATCGTACTAGTGAGACACAATTAGTAGCAGAGATCACCGTTCAACTCTCACAACCTGCAGATTGTAGATTCAGTCAGTTATACATGGGTGTTGTCGTGTGGGAAAGGGCCAATGTGAACGTCGCATCATACCCCCATTTCACGTTATCAACCACTACGAGAGTAGACGACACAAGTCACCAACGCGGTTTTATATAGGACCAAAAAACATCGCAACATAGACTTGACCCGGAGACGCGGAGATCGAGCTCCATATACGCCTTCGATCTCTCTCCTTCACTGCCATCCATAACCACAACGGCCGCTCCCCACTCACGTCCAACGCCAAATTCACTCCAATTCAGCTCAAACCGTGATCTGCCAATCACTTGCCGATCGATCGGTTCCTGGTTCGAGTGAGACCCGTAAGTAGCGCGCAGCATGCACCCAGGCACGGCGCTGGCGAGCAACGTGGAGATGGGCGACCAAACAGCCGCGTACCCGCAGCTGCCAACGACGACGCACGACCGCCAGGCCGTGCACCAGCAGCAGCTCGGTGGGCACGAGCGGAACACCTGGGTGGGCAACGAAGCCAACACGCTGCTAGTGGTGGCCACGCTCATCACCACGCTCACGTACCAGCTCGGCACCAACATCCCCGGCGGCTACTGGCAGGAAACCAAGTCGCACGACGGCAAGCGCTACCTCGCCGGCGACCCCATCATGCGCGACCTGCACCGGCCCAGGTACGTACGTGCATGACAAACACTCGCGCGGCCGGTGGTTTTTCGATCATAATCTCCGGGGACCGATTCGGAATGCGTGGCATGGCAGGTACTTGGTGTTCATGGCGGCGAGCTGGGTGGGGTTCGGGAGCTCGATGGTGATGACGCTGAGCCTGCTGGTGCGGATGGCGGTGGACTCGCGGCACGTGCGGTGGTCGTTCGTGGTGGCCTACTCCAGCCTGGTGCTCACCTTCATCGTGTCGCAGCCCAGGACGCACCTGTCGGTCGACATCGTCGTCTGGGCGGCCGTCCTTGCCTTCCTCTGGCTCGTCATCAGCGTACGCCCGGAGCACCGCGCGCGCGTCGTCCAAGCGTTCTGCTGCAACCACCACAACTGACGGATCACAAACATTGCAAAAGAAAAAAAATTCACTCGTGTGACTCTGTATTTTCTCTTGCTCTTAACGAATGACGGCAATTCTTCTGCCGCAATTTCACAAAAATAAAAATTGTGGTTGTTGCTTAATAGGCTTTTGTTGGTTGGTCAACCAAGATGAAGTACTTGTTCCAGTTTGGGTGAGATTAGTGTGAGTGAGATCTGACCTAGGAAAACTATGCTAACTCCATCCTTTGATTAAGCGCTACATCACCAGGTAGATGCATTGTCCGTAAATTAACTTGTAATCCTCGTTCAAGGAAGAAAATTCTAAAACATCCTCTTTGTATTTCGCTCGAACTTAATTGAGCTAATAGAGCACGATGCGCACGAGGTGCTTGAGCAGTTGAGCGTAAAGGAACTTTCCCAAAAATGGTAAACTAAATAAAGTTCAAAGCATCGACAAGAAGAGACAGGGGGAGTGAACTGTGGAGTATTTTTATTTCTGTGGAGTATTTTTATTTCCCTTCTTGACACTAAGGCAACCTTTATTAGTGAGTGGACTGTGGAGTGTGTGTGTGTGTGTATGACAATCGACATTTCTTTTCTTGGAGCTTTTTAAGGTGCTCCCAGCTCTTTATTCTTCAAACCACTGCTACAGTACAGTGAGAACGAAGGACTTCAAACACAATCTGCCGAGTCGAGCAAACGTACGTTGAATTAGATTGTACTGCCCCCACACGCCCTATCGAAGTGTGACGCGGTAATACGCCACTTGCACATGGAGACAAATTAAGAAAGCAGCCATGCATAAACCATTGACCTGACCCCATTTGTCTCCGAAGGTCCGAATTGGTTTATGTCCTTCGGCTGGTTGGGAATCCTCGCCTCAAATGATACACGGGATAGATGCTGAAATGCTGAACGTAGGATAAGGTTCCTGTTTGGAAAGCAGGAACTTTTTGTTCAAGACGGGGCCTAAGTGAAGCCTGCCAATCGTTGCCGATTGTTCTGTTGAAAAATGAAGCGAAAAGCGTGTCCGGGCAACGAAGGTAAAGTTCGAGGAGGAAGAGATCAGAGCGTTGGTCAGACGCAGTGGTTGGAGCTGAGCGTAGGCGACGCGTTGCAGCGCCAAAGGAAACGCTTAAATGAGTGAACAAGCGACTGCCTGGGCATTGACTTCCTTGTTCCAGTCTCTCGCTATGCAAGAAAGGTTGGAAAGCTAGGTAGTCCATCCATTTGCGCCACAAGACTGAAATTGGACTAACAAGATGCATCACGCATGCATGCTTTCTTACATCACTCTGTCTCCAGATGCAAGTAGTACTTTGTCCCGTTCCACTACCCGTCAATTCAGTCAGGCAGAAAAGTGGGACTATATGTGTATCTGAATTTGTACGCACCATTAAATGAGCATACTTCCACCAGATTACTCTAAATGAGACTATATATACAATCGTCTTGCTAAATGAGAGCATGTCGGCACCAGATTGCACTAAATGTCAGTACGTCACCCCGGCAAGTAGGAGACGTACTCAAGCAAGCGCATTTGAGATCGGCAAAGGATCAACACATCGACCGTGACTTCACCGGTCCGCCCGTCCTCGAAACAAAGCCGTTCCATCAGAGTCGATCAAATCAAAGCCTCTTTGCAGCTCACATCCAATTCACCCCCTTGTCAGTCGTTGTTTGCTGTTACTCGCCACCATGCTGAGCAACAACTGTGGGACGTGAAGACGTGTATATGAGACGCGCTTGACATTGTATTTATTGGCAGGAGTATTATAGTACGGGGGCAACCGATAGGGCTGAGATCTGCTAGCTACATCGTAACAAACTAAGAATAAATCTCCTTTAACAGCATCCTTTCCTTGTACGCGTGATCTCATTGGTAGCTGGCGGGGATCGTGACATGGCTAACACCCCCCCCCCACCCCCTACCCTTGGCGCAGTTGGAGCGGAAGCCGAGTGGACATTCAAACTGGAGCAGAATTTCTTGAAACGTGTGGTCGGCAATCCTTTGGTGAAGACATCAGCACACTTCGAGGAGGTAGGCACGTAAAGGACACGGACCTCGCCAAGGGCGATGCGCTCACGAAAAAAGTGGAGGTCAATCTTGACATGCTTGGTTGGCTAATGTTGGACCGGATTCGTCAAGAGCTAGATGGCACGGATGTTGTCACGGAAGACGACGACAGCCTGGTGGAGAGGTCGGTGAAGTTCGAAGAGGAGCGGACGTAACCAACAGGACTCAGCGATAGCATTGGCTACAAGGCGGTACTCAGCCTTGGTACTGGAGCGAGAGACCGTAGTCTAGCGCCTATAGGACCAAGAGACAAGATTTTCACCAAGGAAGACGTTGTAACTGGAGGTAGAACGCCGTGTGTGAGGGCAATCGACCCAGTCAGTGTCAATGTAGGTCGTAAGTGAGGAAGGGGATGTCCAATGAAGCTGAAGACCGCGGTCAATGGTGCCCTTCAGATACCAAAGGACATAGGCATGTTCTCATGGGGCTTGCGTTGATCATGCATATGAAGGCACGCTTGCTAAATAGCGTAGGCGATACTCAGCCTCGTCAGCCTACAGCATGTTGTTCAAGGGTTCGCTCCCTAAGATACAGTGCAGTGACATCTGGACGGCACAGGCGGAGAACAAGTGTAAAATACATGCATGGTTGACGCTACAAAACAGGATTATGACGGCGGACAGACTACAAGACAGAGGATGGCCGAATGGTACAATATGCACCCTCTGCGGGAATAATGTAGAAACAGGGATTCATATATCCCTTAGCTGTTCCTTTGCTAGATAGGTATGGAAAAGAGTAGTGATCTTGAATGATCTTCGACCTCTTGCGTTTCTTGAGGGAATGGATGAGACCCTGCAGGCATGGTGGCTCTCCCGTGGCTCTCACCTTAACCAAAAGGATAGGCCAAAACTCTACGGCATTCTTGTATATGGACTCTGGAATCTGTGGAAGGAACGGAACGCCCGTACCTTCCAGCATCGGTTCAGTTCAGTTGAGGAGGTTGCTGCTCGCACAATGGAAGACATCCAATCAAGATTATTGGCGCTCCAACGTTTTGGCACAAGTCTTAATCGTGGCGGAGAGAGCATTATCCTTGGCGTAGTGTAACAACCTATCGCATTCTCAGGCCATTTCTTTTGGCTGGTGTTTTTGTATATAACTTTATTGTTCGCTCTTTTCATCTATAAGAAAGGTAGAGCTCCTACCATTTTCTTCAAAAAAAAATAGCGTAGGCGATGTCCAGCCGGGCGAAGGTGAGGTACTGGAGGGCACCGGCGACATTATGGTAGTCTGTCGTGTTGGCCATTGGCGCACCAGAGGCTGAGAGCTTGGAGCTAGTGTCCACCGGTGTGCTATAAGGGCTATAGTTGAGCATACCGGCACGGGTGAGGATATCAGTGATGTACTATCATTGTGAGAGGAACATGCGGTAGCACGTGTGTATGACAGTGACACCAAGGAAGAACTGAAGAGTGCTGATGTCTTTCTCGAGAAAAATTTCCACCATTCATTGAAAATGTTCATCTATCTCAATAAAAGTGTTCATATACCTTGTGGAAAATGTTTTATTACTAAGAGAAAAATGTTCCACTTTCTCGATGGAAATTAAAAATTTTACAATAGTTCATGAAAAATGTTCTACTAATTTCAAAATAATGTTCTTCTAGTTTGAGAAATTTGTTTCCAAGTGAAGAAAAGATAAAGGTGAACTTTTCTCGATAGCATATTTTCGTGTGAACAATACAAAATCAATCATGGAACAGGAAAAACTATTAGCGGAACATTCATACAGAAAATATTATCAAAATATATTACCGGACCCCAGAATCCATAACAGAAAGTCTTAAGTAAAACCACCCACTAAGTCGGAACGTCAACCCCGACCTCAACCCCTGGGTATCAATCCCAAGAGGAGTGGAGTGATATGGCTCCGAATAACCCGAGACGTCAACCCCGAACTTTCTCCGGCAAACTAATGCACAGATCAAGTAGGGTGATATGGTCTCCTCACTCTTTGCTTACTGAGCCGGAACGTCAATCCCAAACTCGTCCCGGCAAATTAATGCTCGGCTGGAGTAGGATGATATAGTTCCCAACCTCTCAGTAGCAGAGTCACTTCACAGGGGTGATTAAACCTAATAACTCTATGATATAAACTCTGAAATCCTACCCACAACATGTGCTTCATCAACATACACACACGGCACATGAGCAGGCGAAAATAACCAGATTTCACAGCAGTAACTCTACGACCGAAATTGCAATATTATAAGTTCTTGAAACTTAACAACATATATTCACATAGGGATCCGAAGATCCAAATACACAGCGGAAGAGTATAAGTGGCTACAAAGCCAAAACGGTAAGGCCAAAAGTGGCAGCAGAACAAACCGAGCTGCCAAACCCTAGGGCAGGATCACTGCCTGAGATTCCCAGCGACTAGTCGTCATTGGCGTCGATCTCTATATAGAAACCACCCTCGGGAGGGGTAGTTTCCTCTGCAATAAAAATGTCAACGATAGCAGAGTGAGTACAAAATTGTACTCAGCAAGACTTACAGTGCGGAAATTAGTAATAGATGTGCCAAGTATCAATAAAGGGGTAATTGTGGACTAATTTGCGGAAAGCAAGTTTTATCTTTGTCAATAGAAGCTAGGTAGATGAAAAACCGACTACCAGAATACTTTTCAAAAGGAACGAGTCGAACACTTCACGATCAGCCCTTACTGCAGATCACCACACCCTAGATACCCCGACTCTTCCTCGACCACCCTGGGAGGAAGCTGTCGCTACACCGTAGCCTTAGAGTTGGCAAGTTTTAGAGCTTGTTATAGTTGTCTTATTCGATGCAAAATCTTACCAAGCTGTCAATAACCGCGGACACGGCTGTTCAAACAGTTCAAACCCTGCAGGGGTGTACATCTTTACCTACATGCATTGATCGTCTCTTAGTGCTAGGCCAATCACACACTTCACGAGGTGTGTTAGCAGAGGGTGATCAATCACGACCGTTACAATGCTTTCGACCTAGGTATGAGCCACCCATACGGGCTAGTCCATGTGCACCAGTCCGGCCGTAACCGCGACACGGTCCCATACGTTGTGAATCGAGGTACATCTCCGGTCTCTCAGACCGTGTGTCCACCCCACCCTTATATTGAGATACCACACCACATTCATTTTTCACGCACACGTCAAATGGAAACGGCGAACTAATGCAGCTCATACACTAAGTCTAGGCAAATTATTTAGTCGTGGGTGGCCCCATAATCCACCCGTGTAGAAGTACGCGAATCTTGGTTCGAATGGACACCGGTAACCGGTCCTTGTGGGAAGACGAGACAACCCACCATGCTCCCAGCCATGGCCTCTCGTCTAAACCCAGATATGATTAAGCAAGTTCATTAGTTATCCCGGTGAACACCCACCTACCACGTAACCCATCCAATAGTGTGAATTTGTCTGCCATCCAAGAAATTATGACTTCTACATGTCTAAGCATGTCTAAGCATTAATAACATAACAAGCATTATAACAGAGTACACTATTCTACTCTAGATAGGTTGGGATGGTGGTGGAGTTGTTTAAGCGACAAGACGAGTTTTACACATCGGACTAGGGTTCTACTTTGACCAGGTTTGACTGAGTCAATGACAAGTGGGGCCCACTGTCATCGATTTTCTATTTTCTTTTACCTTTTCTTTAATTTTCTGACATGCGGGGTCCACTGGTCAGAGAGACATATATAAGGAGTGCATTTATTCCACTGGTTAGCTATTAAATAATTCATTAATGTGTCAGCTTAGTGTTTAATAGCAGAGATTAGCACTTAATGGGGTCATTAACGTGTCTGAGCATTGATTAAGCTTATTAATTACACTTCATTAAAAACTAGTGTTAATTAGGGCATTGATTATTCCCTAACGACCGATTAAATGGGTCCTAACGACCACATTTAACTGGTCGGGCGCGCAACTCGGCCGGTGGTTCCCGGTGTGACGCGGCCGGCGGCGAGGCCCAGGGCAAACGACGGCGGGGCGGCCTTACCCGGAGGCGGCGCGGCGGAGCAGCGAGCTCGGACTACCGGCGGGTGCTTCGGGTGGAGGCGGCGGGCTCGGCGCCGACGAGGCAGCGCTCCGGTGGAGCGGCGAGAGGAGCTCGGGAGGGCGTAAAGCCGGGGCGATCGAGCGGCGACTGGAGGAGGGCGGAGCCGGAGAGGGGCGGTGCGGCGTCGGGTTGGGGTGGCGCGACGATGGCCGGGGCGGTCGAGCGGAGGCCGGAGCGGTGTGGGGAAGGGGCAAGGCCGAGCGGCGGAGGGCTTCGGCTCGGGTAGCGGGAAGCCGAGGCGGAGAGGGGCGGCACGAGAGGAGCTCCGGCAGCAGGGGCTTGAGAGTGGGGCACCGAGGCGGCTCGGGCGGACCGGTGAGGTAGATGAGAGAGAGATGGGGGGGCGGCGGGATGAGAGGATAGGGAAGAGAGTGGCCGGGTGAGGAGATAAGGACGGGGGGGTGGCTTCGGGAGGAAGGAAGGAAGGGGCGGTTGGGCCAGGCCGGGGAGAAGAAGATGGGCCGGAAGGCCCATTCCGTTTAGGGTTTTTCTTATTTTCTTTTTGATTTCCTATTTTGATTTTTAATTCAACTTCTAAACAAAATTGAATCCCACGTTAAAACATTTGAAATTAGTTCAAAATTTCCACAATTTTAGAATTCAGTTTTAACATATCCTCATAATGTTTTGTTCCATTATCCCAAAGGTTGCCCGATTAAAGTTGGTTCGAGTGCTCTTAAGACGAAGTTAGGGTTTTTAGCAAGGGTTTTCAAAAAGTTCAAAATTCTTCTCATTTTTGAGTTCATGAATGGATGCCATGATGCACAGTACAATCTTGCGAAAACAGGGATGTTACATATATTCAAATAAGATCTTGTTTTAAACCTCTTATTACAAGAAACACAATGGTTCAAATGGATTCGTGAATCAGATAATAAAATAAATAAGAAAACAAGCTACACGGAGCGTGAATAAGCCTATAACCCATTTTTCTCCTTCAGCCACGTAATTGGGCCGGCTCACGCGAGAGAAACAGCGGGCGGCGACTCGTTAACGCCCCGCAATAGGCGATACATAGGGTTTCCGGTGCGCGGGGGCGGAAACCATGGTTTCTGAATTCTAGGCACGCAGGCTGATTCCGCCATCCTGGGCTTATAAGTTGTGGCCTGGTTTAGAGGATGGTGTAGAACGGGCCCGGCTGTGCGGTGTCCAGATGTGTCTCGATATATTTTCAGGCCTGGAGTCTTTTGCCATGACCTTTTTCCTCTACAAGGCCCAGGCCAAGAATTGAGCGGGAGATTGGGGGGATGGGGGTGCAGTCAAGGCTGACCCGACCGGCTGACCACTTTGCTGGGGAGACTCGGAACAGCGGAACGCCGTGTGAAACAGTGAAATCTTGTCGGACAGACGGCCTCCCCCGGGGAACGCCTTCTCCAGCCAAGTTCACCAACGAGACAACGACGACTGTGTGTGCGTGTGTGCGTGAGGCCAGTTTCCCCTGCCACCATGACACTGCTGTGTTGGCGTTACTCCATATATCCAACACGACACGAAAGATGCCCGCTGCGGCGCTGCAACGCACGGACCATGGCTCCCTATCGCTATCCAAATGGCCCTCGCTCTAGTATACATATCTCAGAGTTGGCAACTAGGCGGCATCATTTGGATTTGGTGGTAACCGGAAAATATTTCATCTCCGCTGACCACTAGCTACTCTCGACGCCGACGGTGAGCAAATTAAGGCACTTCACCTCCCCCGGTACGCCCCTTGCCTAGCCCTAGCGCATAGCAAGTGAGCTTCGTGTTTACTGTATCTAGTGTAGATGCCCATGCCCGTATACGGAAGATGCATGAGTCGTGATAATTGCACAAGCGAGATTTTCTTCTAAAATTATTGAAGACGTGAACGAGACATAGACCAATGCACGTAAAACCTCATAGCACCGTGCGCATCTTAAGTTGACATTTCTCAAAACGAAATTTCATTTCTTGTGGGGATCCCGTACCTACCATTCAATGTATGCAGGATACTGAGAAGTGAAAACAACGGGTAGTGCCCCGGATTGGTAAATCCGGAAAAGATCTGAAGTATGTTTGCTTTACTTTTACATGGTCAAGTCGCATCCACTGCTTGCGACCATTTCCACAATGTACCAGAAAGCACCAATGCGGCCAAGCAGAGGCACCAAGTTTCTGTACTCCTGGCATTCAATAAAAGAGCCTGTATTCCAATCGGGATTTAAAATCACATCTAAAAGTACCAACTCCTGCCGGAAAAGGTCTCTAGTTATAGGAAGTCTGTGTGCCTTACTTTCTCTTACCTGAAGCCATGTCTTGCCTTGTGATGTATGTGAGAGCTTAGAGCATCTTGCTCCATGGTGTCCCATTCTTCGGCTGTCCAAACCGGTGGTTACTTTTATGGGTTTTGCTATCGAGGGGCTAGGCTTTTGCCTATTTGATTCATGGGCCACGCACAAGTCTTGTCACGACAAGACGGCAATTGGTACATCGGGTGATTTCCCTACCAAGCTCATTATTAAGGAGCTTCACCGTGTAGTCCCAATCTATTGGAATTGGGAAGTGAAAAAATACACGGGAAATTATTATCTTGTTCCCTTCCCTTCCAAGGTAGAATTAGATCGTTTGGCTCATTTTAAAGAGATCCACATTCGATCCCATGGAGTGGTGCTAGAATTTGCGGAGCGGACCTCTCAAGCCGATGCTAAAGTTTGCTTGGTAAAGGTATGGTTGCAAGTCTGTGGTGTGCCAAGTGAAATCCGGGATATTTTTTTTAACCTTTGGGTTATTGGATCTTTGCTTGGCAGCACTCACCGGGTTGATATGATGAGTAATAGAAAAAATGACATCCCCTGCATTTCAGTGCCGGTTATTGATCCTGAGTTGATCCCTCATAAAATTGAAATTGTGGTTGGAGATTAGGCATATGACATCTCTTTTTTCAAGTTGAATGCGACAACCTTGGGGTCAATCTCGAGGACATGGATGGGGATGAGGACGAGGATTTCGATAGGCTAGAGCAGTAAAATGATAATACATATATAGGTGATTAGGATCCCAAACGTTTTAAAGATCCAGGTGACTCAAGCTCTCATGGCAAGGCTTCGAATCCAAATAGCAAGAACAAGGGGTCATCAGTGGATGTGGAAGTAGCGCTGGTGCGGCAATGCCATTGTTGCGGTGGCAGCCAATCTGTCTACCGTGGCAGTAATTTAGGCTACCGCGATAGCGTTTTCATCTGTCGCAGCAGCATCCCAATTGACGGTAGAAGAACGGCGGCAGTTGATCCATCTGTTGCGGCAGCGCTTTCGCCTATACCGACAGCACCATACAACACGACAGACTTGTCGGCAGCCAACCCGCCTGCCACGATAGCATATTCATCTGTCGCGGTAGCATCATCTCTAGCCATGAAAATTCTTCATCACGCGTCAACACTTCACCGGAGGCTAGGCGGCCACAGGGATGCCTGCTCATTCGTTGACTGCGACCACGTCAGTAGGTGCATCCACCGTGTCTCCGAGGCCCGTGGCATCTGCCGCGGTGATTTCTTGTCCGACACAACAAAAAAGCGGGCGGGGACACCTACCACGACTAGAGAACTCCGAACTCCCATGGTGAAAGTGCATCTAGGCTCCTAAGTGAAAATTCATGATTAATGACTAATGATTAAGGGACTAATGTGAACCTTAAGTGTATAAGCAGGTTTTAGTCTCACATGGGAGATCCAACCAACAATGGTGACCCCTAAAAAGATGAAAAGAGGAACGACTGAGCTGAAAGTGTCTTAGACCTCATTTCCTAGGTATTAGTGATTTGATTAATCACATTGAGTATAGGAAAAAGCCGCACTA
Organism: Stipa capillata; assembly: GCA_019208055.1. NCBI lineage: Eukaryota > Viridiplantae > Streptophyta > Magnoliopsida > Poales > Poaceae > Stipa > Stipa capillata. The sequence goes on from JAGXJF010001154.1 coordinate 134,807, forward strand.
TAAAGAGGGTTATGCTTAAAGGGTTGGAGTAGCATCTTAGTGCTCAAAATGCTCAACCAAACTTTAGCCTCAAACAAATTTCCAAGTTCTCCACGCGATATATGCTCAATCTGACGTCTAGAGTGTCCGGACTTTCACTCGGATACTTCGGTGCAAAGCAAATCTTGTAAGTGTTGGCCCAGATACTCTAAGTGAGTCTCCGGGTGTGCAACCAATCTCTTTGGAAATCACTTTATATTGGTCCCGGAGTGCCCAGATTAATTCTCGGATACTCCGGGTAGCCCGGATTGTCTGGGTAAGTCTCTAGGCGTTAAGCCATTTTCTTGAAAAATCTCTCTGTCTTGGTCCCGAAGTGTCCGAATATATTCTCAAATACTCTGGGTAACCCAAAGTGTATGGGTAAGCCTCCAGGAAATTTCTCTATCTAGGTCTTGGAGTGTCTAGATTAATTACCAGATACTTCAGGTAGCCGGACCATTTGGGTGAAGCCTCCGGGCTCACAATCCATCTGTGTCTCAAACTCGGAATGTCCAGGTTGCTTCCCGGATACTCCGGTTGTCTGGACTATCTGAGCGTAACTCCAGGCGTGGAACCCATTTGTGAAGGGACTTCTGTCCTGGGCCTGGAGTGTCTAGATATCTTACCGGATACTCCAGAAGTCCAGAGTGTTTGACCTTTCCTCCGGCGGTGCTGATCGTCTGTGAGGGGTTTTGTTACCCCCTTTCGGAGTGTTCGGACATTTCCTGGATACTCCGGGACAATTTATCCAGATCCTAGGGTTTGAACGTCTAGTCGTGCAAATAGAGCCATTGGAGTAGATCCTGGATACTCCGCATGAGTGTCCCAATACTCCGGTGACATACTTTCCGGGCAACTACTAATTTTCGTGAGTGGGCTATTTATAGTCCCACTCTCTCATCCACTCCCTACTCTTTGTCAAATTATTTTCTGCTCTCAAGAAAGCTTTTCCGCCTTCCTCAAGTCTCAAACATTTGATTCTTGTGAGGAAGATCTCAAGAGAGTGAGTGAAGGGATTAGTCGTGCAGTAGAGCATCGAGTTCATCTTTGAGTTCTTTATCATGCTTGTTACTCTTGGAGATTGGGATCTTCTAGACGACTAGAAATGCTTAAGAGCTCCCAAGCAAGTTGTGGAGAGCCTCAAGAAGTTTATAAAGGTTGGGATCTGCCTCTAAAAGGGAAGGATCACCAAGAAGAAGTCAAGAAGACGCAAAATGTGTCCTCGAGGGATAAAAGTTTGAGTGGAAGCCAGCTCTTGATCAAAATGATTGAGCTCCCTAAACGAGGACGTAGGATTCCTCCAAGAATCTGAACGCCGACAACAAATCACTAGTGTCACCTTGGTTATTTCTTTCCATCCTTACTTCTTGCAAATAATACTTTTGTTGTTATATTATTGTGCTTCTGCGTGACTAGTTTATCATGGTGCCCATATACGTCTTGCATTAGATAACCTTTAATTCCGCATAATTACAAGATAGGCTTTAAATTGATAAAATTTGTTAGTCGCATATTCATCCCTCCCCTCTAGACCAACATCTTGATCATTTATATAGAAAGGGTTGATGCTGTGGTCAAGTTCGTGACGCTTCCTACTCTAACACCAACATTGTCGCTGGTGCTATGACACTGACTCCGCTGGCACAGCTGTCTTCGCGGCGGCGCGAATAGCTCCGAGACTTCCTCGACATGGGCTATTCCATGGTAGACGCTTTGGTAGCTGTTTACAGTTCACTAAGGTCTCCAAGTGGTGCTATGACTATTGCGGTTGACCAGGTGAGCATCCTCAACACTATCACAACACCTCGAGAGCGGGCTATTGTGACAACACGTGTCGTGACAAGGCCATGGCAGCATCTCTAACCGTGGCTCCAAGAGTTGCCACAAGGGGTCCTTCGGCCTTAACGCGACAGAAGGGCACCTCTTTGGTGCAACTGGCCGACCCTCGCTGTAGCGGCCGACTTAGCAAGTGCCGACGTCAATGAGGACACCATGGAATAGGCCAAGCACATGGCTTAGATTTGCATCTTGGAAACGCCCACCGGTATGTCACTTCTTGATATGCCTTCTACACTTATGACTTATAATATGTCTAGGATCGACATTTCTTTAGGTTCCAATGGTTTTGACATTAGTGAGTCAATAAATTTGATGAAACGAGTAGAATTTGAAAGAATGCATGCTAATGCTCTTAGCAACTTTGGTAATGCAAATAGCAAGCCTATGACAACAGGAGTAGATGTTGAACCGACTAGTCTTGATTTAGCCTCTATTGATCATATTACTGAAGATTTAGTTGAAGAGAGTTCCAACGAGAGGGACATCCATGTGATTCATTATTTCCAAATAAGGCCCACTTTACCAAGAAAAAAGTTGGTCCTTTTATCGCGCACTTCTCTTCGTAAAAATAAAGTCATTATTTCCAAATTAAGGGGTTGTTTTAGATTAGTCGAGGGCTTGGCGACCTTAGTAAACACCGCCATATTTCCAAAAAAGGTGAAAGAACAACAACCTAGATTTTGTGGCTATTTTCGAAACTCATAAGGATGATATTTCTAGCTCTCTTCAGAAAACCCTCTGTGGAGGACTTGACTTTCTTTGGTGTTGGCACCCTCCTCACGGTCAGTTCGGAGGGATTTTACTCAGGGTTAACCAATCGGTTTTCGATATTGATTTTATTGATCTAGAGATTACATTAAAATGCGTCTCCATAATAAAGAAGGTGGCTTCTAGTGGATTTTAGTAGTCGTTTATGGAGCTGCCCAACCCGATCTTAAAGAAATATTCTTAATAGAGCTTGTTCAAGATTTTAGTAATCCTCCTTACCCTTTACTCATAGGAGGTGATTCAACATTATTAGTCGACAAGGCGAGAAAATTATGATAATTTCAACGCTGGTGGCCTTTTCATTTCAATGTTGTCATTGACAGCCTTGATTTACGTGATATTGCCCTTTCAGATCACAAATACACCTAGGCCAATTCTCTTCCAACGCTGACTTTTGAGAAACTTGACATAATCCTTATGAGCACGGATGGGGAGCAAAAGTTTCCTTTAGTATCAGTTCAAGCTCTTGAACGCTTTATGTTTGATCGTGCCCCCTACTTCTTAACGGAGTGCTGCATTCCATAAAGGAAACCAGCCGATGTTCAAATTTGAACTTGGGTGGTTATGCCGTGATGGTTTCGTTGATATGGTAATAGATGTTTGGCATCCGGAGTGAAGGGAGGAAATTGCGATGGACCATTGGAAAAACAAAATTTGTGGTCTCCGGCAACACCTTCACGGTTGGGCGAGAAACACTTCTGGCTCCTACAAGAAAGAGAAGCAAAGGCTTTTGCATTTAATTGATGAGATTCATAAACAAGACAAAAATATGCCTCTCTCCAAAGCCGAGCTTGATCTTAAACGACAATCAAACGAGTCTTTGGCTATGCTCCTTCGAGAAGAAGGAACTAAGTGGTACCAATGGGCTAAAGTTAAACACCTACTCGACGGAGATGATAATACGCGCTATTTTCACTTCACCACCAATGAGAAATATAAGAAACAACATATTTTTCCAACTTGAATTGGTTGAGGGAATAATATGCAATGAGCAGGACGTTAGGAAGTATATTTCAAAATATTACAAAGATCTATTTGGATCACATTTGCCCAATCATTTTCTATGACTGAGGCTATGACTGATGATATCCCACAAGTTGAGGAGGCAGAGAACGACATTCTTACGACCCGGTTTACTGAGAAAGAAGTCCGTGAGGCAGTATTCTAAATTGAACATAATAAGGCTCTAGGCCCGGATGACTTCTCAGCCAAATTTTGTTAGGTTTTCTAGGAAGTTATTAAATATGATTTGATGGCCCTTTTCAATGATTTTTATAATAGAGTGATGCCCCTTTCTAGCTTCAATTTTCGTACCATTAGGCTTCTCCCCAAAAAAGCTATTGCTAGGAGAATTGAACATCGCAGGCCCATTTGTCTTCTCAAAGCTTCAAAATCTTCGCAAAAGTGGGCACAAACCATATTAATGTTGTTGCTCAAAAGTTCATTCAACCAACACAAACCGCCTTTAGGCCATGGCATAATATTATGGAAGGTGTGGTGATTCTCCACGAAACAATTCATGAGCTACACAGAAAGAAACTTGATGGAGTTATTTTCAAAATCGATTTTGAGATATGACAAAGTCAATTGGAACTTTCTCCAGCAAACCCTATGCATGAAAGGCTTCATAGCCAAATGACATTCCTGGAATGACCTTTTTATAAAAGTTGGAGTGTTAATATCAAAGTAAATGATGACGTGGGGCCTTTCTTTCAGACCCTAAAAGGACTACGTCAGGGTGATCCTATATCTCCTATGTTGTTTAACATTATTGCTGACATGCTAGAAATTTTCATCTAGCGTTCCAAAGAGGATGGACAGAAAGGGGTGTGGTTCCCCACCTTATCGATGATGACTTATCAATTCTTCAATATGTGGACAACACTATCTCTTCTTCGATCATGATTTTGAGCAAGCAAAAAATCAAAAATTGTTGTTGCGCTTCTTTGAACAACGTTCGGGCCTTAGGATTAATTTTCATAATAGTAAATTATATTGCATCGGACAAGCAAAGGAGTACGAGGAACAATACACACATCTATTCGGCTGTAATGCCGGTTTATTCCATTTTAGGTACCTTGGTATTCCTATTCATTTTCATAGGTTACATAATAGTGATTGGAAAGTGTAGAAGATTGGTTTGAGAAAAGACTAAGAAGCTGGAAAGGAGGTCACATGACCTCTGGTGACCGCCTGGTCCTCATTAACTTAGTTTTTAGTCTCTCTATATTTGTGCTCTCCTTTTTTGAATTACCCAAAGTTGTCCATAAAAGTTTGGAGTTTTATCGGTCTAGATTGTATGGCAAAGCGATTAGCACAAATATAAATATAGGTTTGCAAAGTAGGGCATTCTTTGCACTCTTAAAGATCAAGGCGGGCATGATATCAATAATCTTCTTTTGAAAAATAATATCTCCTTAGAAAATGGCTCTTTAAATTGCTTATCGATGAGGGGATTTGGCAGGAACTTTTGAAAAATATGTACTTTCATGACTGTCCTTTGTCCCATGCTTCTGGAAAACCTAGAGATTCTCACTTTTGGAGAGGGTTGATGAAGGCCAAAGACCTTTTTTCCAATTTGGCTCCTTTCAAGCCAAGGAGGGAACTGAGATCCAATTCTGGACAGACACTTGGATTGACTGCCACTTGGTATTCGTTACCCGTATATGCACCATTACTCGCAAAAAACACGTGACGGTTGCGAAGGTAGTGAGTCACCATTCCCCGAATATCTCCTTTCAGAGAGCTCTTGTAGGGTCTAAGCTAATGGAATGGCATAACCTTGTCCAACGAGTGGCATGTTACCAACCATCACCAGAACACGATATCTTTAAATGGTGTCTACATGTTAGTGGACATTTTCGGTTCACTCCATATACAACATGCTGGGTGATTCACAGGTTTAGTCTTGGTGCAAAACCCCTATGGCATTTACAGGTACCCCTCAAAATCAAAATTTTCCTATGGTATTTAAGTATAGGGGTAATCCTAACTAAAGATAACCTAGTTAAACGTAACTGGCAATGTAGTACATAATGTTGCTTTTGTTGTAAAGAAGAGACTATTCAACACATTTTCTTTTATTGTCATTTTATCATTTTGCTTGTTTTTCATGGCAGTCCACGGCTTTTAATATTTCACCCCCCCCCCACGTATGTCTCATATTTTGGGAATTGGCTTTCGGGTTTACATAAGTCTTTATGCTCGCTAATTTGGGGGATCAACGGCTCTTTGTTGGTTGATTTGATTGTGAAAAAATGATGTTATGTTTAATAAGAAAAACCTCTCTAATCTCTTATAGGTTATAAACTTATGTATCAATTGGTTGTGATTGTGGTCTTTATTTCAACGACGTCATGATCAGGAGTTGATGGTTCTTGGTGCTCAGTGGTTGGAGTCAGTTGTCATGTGATCTACATCCCAGTTGCTTGCCATCTTCTTCATTTTTAGTGACTTTAGTAAAAATATTATAATAAATTGAGGCTATCCGCATCTTATTTCAGAGGTCATAGAGTAATCTTTTTCATTATCAAAAAATATCTTCCTCAGGCTGTCCGGTTATTAATTTATCCTCTCCTCGCTTGGTCACGCCATCCTTCCTACAACTGCGTGTTCACGCATACCTTTCATCGAGATCACTGACTCGGTGGCTCGAACTCCTGGTAGGTAAGTACCTTGCGTCCAATGAATTTGATCAATGTGAACGAACTGATTCGATCTGAAAAAACTCGCAAGCTCCTGCCCGAGGGAGGCATGCACCACCGCACCGCACCAGACCGGCTGCGCAGGAAAAGGCTGGTCTGCAATTTATTACTACGAGTACGATGTGCCCCCTGCAAAAGTCGAGCTACACACACACAGGAGAATATGTTGCCTCCTTTTGCACTTCAATTAAGCGGATGCCCTTGCTTGACTAGAATGGTTCATTTGTTTGCAGGGATTCTCTGCTTGGTTTCCCAAGGTGCAGAATTAACCTGGGCTCATTTGGGGGACTACCGGTTTCACAGAAGGGGCGCAATCACTCGATTCTCCGCTCGCACTCGACAACTACAGTTCGATGCACGCAAACCACGAAACCACCGTATGACGTTCCAAGGTCACGGCACTACAATGATGCAAAAAAGAATAATCTCTGTAGTAAGCGAGTCTTGTGGAAGAAAACTGGAAAAGAGACAGGGCTACATAGTGGTTCTAAATTTGGTTTAATCACCGATTCAGCAACCAAAGGGCGAGTCCACACGAACGCACTGACCCAAAAAAGCTGCCCGTTTTTACGGCCCGCGAAACGTACCTCCAATCCAAAGCAATCAAGCAACACGTATGTACCGGCCGGCTAGGATATTGACTAGCGTTGATGTATGTGTTTGAATGATGGGGGGATCACAAGCTGCGCAGGCGCGGCAGCCTGAGAAGAACCCGCCCCAGGTGCCGCCTTCGGAGCCTGGATATGGAAAACAGAAGCGCATGGCGAGCTGACGCCTGCGCACGACGCTTTGCTTAAGTGCACAACACACAACAGTCAGAGCTCAGAGGTACTCGCGACGCACGCACGCTCGGACGCAGAAGCGGAGATATGCGTGTTAATTTGCTGATGATGCGATCGTTTAAACTCGCACCCCGTCGGCTCGCGTCTGAGTCGAGAAAGAGCGGAACAACGTGACGACGATGAGGCCAGGCCTATCAGGAATTCAGGATGTACCGGTTACGTACGTGACGTGCACGAGTCCCGGTGGGGAGGGTTCGGGCGGCCACTAGTGTCACGATCCTATTTTTCAAACAGGGTATATTCCATTTGTAAAATAGGACCGAAGTGTTACCCTACGACTGCACAGGATTTGCAGCAGCGGACAGAAAGAATATCAAACCTGCTTGCGATCAACAAGAAGAGTTATGTCAATGAAATATAACATGTAGGTCGATTTTCAAGAATTTAATGGGCTACGAAGCCCAAAACATTACCTACACTCAAAAGATCCAATAAAAGCCCACAGGAAGGCTTGAGTGCGGTTGTAACCCTAACGCGTCGATGGTAGATCTTCGTCTTGCGCTTCTTCTGAAAATTATTAGTGCAGCAATGAGTACATGGAGTACTCAGCAAGCCACATTGGGAAATTACCTGTTTAACTACCATGCAGGGATTTTCAAAGGAAGGAAATAGGGTTTCATATTATTTGGTGGATGCATAACTCTAAACTTCCACCTTATCAGTAAAATCATACGACTAAAAATAGTTGGACTCCAAAGCAGTTGTATGTTAATAACCTCGTCGGGTCATCGCCAATTTAACTATCCCTTACCAAATTCTACTTATGCCTTGTAGTAGGAGTCACCCTTGAACACAGCTTCATTGACCGGAAGCACAGCGTATTCGAATATCTTTTATTGTCACTCTGCAGAGTTGCTCAGCTTTACCCACATGATATCTATACCTCTTATTGTCACTCGAGATTAACATACTCCCATCGGTGTGTCGACAGAGATAAGATAAGAAAACGTTTTATCTGCTCTATCTCTTGAAGTCCCTACCCAGGTGATGGTGATATGCCACCCGGGTATTCCCAAGGAGGACGAATCCGGCCTTCCAGCTATGGGATGGGCCGGGCCGGCTACTCGGAGTCCGACTACAACACGGGGGCGCCTCACCAGCGTGGAGTGTAAGACAAGGATTATTACCCGTCCGACTTACCCGAAATCGATTGTAACCAAATAGGAAACATATCTCTCAACCCGATCCGGATTCTGTAACCCTACCCCGGCCGACTATATAAGGTCCGGTAGGGGACCTCCGATCGGCATCCGACCTCAGAACACCTCATCTAGCTTAATCTCCATTGTTTCACAGCTCAGGCCCCTTCGAGATCGATTCTCTAGGGCCTGCGGCACTCGGGATACAGCAATACCAGCCACCAAACACAGGACGTAGGGTATTACCTCTCCGAGAGGGCCTGAACCTGTCTAAATCTTGTCTCCCGTGTGCAGCCATCCTGATTTACTGTGCTCACACCGCCCCATAAATAGTATTGCCGGAATAATACTCCGACAGTTGGCGCGCCAGGTAGGGGGTTGTGCGCATAGATCCATCTGCACGAGTCGGGATGGCTTTCGTCGACAGCAACAACGCTTTCGTCCCAGGGTGCGTCATGAGATTCGCCTTCATGAGCATTGTCCCGGATCCTGGCCAGCTTCTCCAGTTTGGGAAGTTCAGCTTCATCGCCGACAAGGTCGGCCAGCTACACCTCTGCCACTCGGCGACATCCCGATTGGTAGAGGCTTCATCAGCTCTTCAGCCCGGGCCTCCCATGGAGCCCGCATGCTCGGTCCCTCTCCCCAGGGAAGAGGCTTCGCCGAAAACCAGATCCGTTTGTCGCACGCGAGTTCGCACTCGAATCCCGACTGGTGGGCGCTATCGAATCTCTCCTCCCCGTCCTCGAGTACTACTCGGACGAGGATGAAAGCTCTGGCAGCCACCATCCGTCCAGGGAAGTCTTCATGGCTAACGCCGACTCGCAAATTGATGGCGATGGCCGAGAAGTCCCCATCGACCAACAAACACCGGCCGAGCTCGAGGCCACCCGGCTCCGACTCCTCGCCAAGGAGGAAGAGTTGATCGAGCAACAGACCCGGCTTGTCCGCCAGCGTGACGACCAGCGACGCAATGACGACATGAGGGCTCGTGGACGCCAGGTTCACAATGAGCTCCGCATGCGTGAAAAGGAAGGAGTCCCGATATTTCCCCTCTCGAGTCACAATATCGTTGCGGCCACAGTGGCGGCCCGCGCCATTGATATCCCCGAGGGCAACCAGGGACATGACGAACTTCGACGGCTCCGCGTTCTGCTAGAGGAAACCGCCCTCCAGCACGCTGAAGTTTTCGAAGACCGCCCCGGTTCCTCCGCAGGTGCGAGGAGCCGGCGCTCTACGCCCCAGAAGAGTCCATCACGCATGGACGGCCAACAAGCAAGCGCCGACCGGCGTCAGCCAACTGGTGACGTCCATGGGCGACTTGGCCCCGATCGAGACGCTCGTGGCACCATCGACGCTAGAGCCCGCGCCCGACGAGACGCGGCCAACAACGCTCGCCAGGCTGCGTCGGTCCACAATCGACTCGGACCCCGGAACCTCGCGGACGCTGAGGGAAGCGCCCATCACGGTTCCAGGAGAGAAGATCGTGGCCACCAACGCAATAATAGCGGCGCTACCAGCCAGGAACGTTCTCCTCCGGCTTCCTCCGGCGCGGGATATTCGGGTCCAAAAGCTTTCGGCCCTCGTGTCCGCAACGTCGTCTTCCCGGCGCGATTTCGAGTCACCGGCATCGACAAGTACACGGGGGAGACTCGACCAGACATCTGGCTGTCCGACTACCACACAGCATGCAGGACTAACGGTGGGAACGACTACGTCGCGATCCACTACCTGCCGCTCTTCCTGGCCGACTCGGCGCGAGCCTGGCTGACCAGCTTACCACCGGGGTGCATCCACACGTGGAAGGACCTCGAGACACTCTTCGTGAACAACTTCCAGGGCACCTACAATCGACCCGAGAACACGTGGGACCTCCACAGTTGTACGCAAGGGACAGATGAGACTCTCCGCGAGTACATCCAACGCTTCTCCAAGAAGAAGAATTCTTTGCCCGAGATCCGGGAAGGCGACGTGATTACCGCTTTCTCCAAAGGGGTTCGGAGCACTGACCTGATCCACAAGATTGCGCGGAAGAATCCTCAAACTACGCGCGAGCTTTTCGATATAGCCAACAGCTTCGCTACCGGCGAAGAGGCTGTCCGCAGTGTTACTCGGGATGACAAAGGCAGAGGCAAGGGCAAGGCGCCCGAGTCCTCCAGTCGGGACGACCAGCCCGAGTCGTCTAGAAAGAAGCACCGCAAGCGCAAGGGCGGAGACCTCGTTGCTGCTGCCGAGCGCGCTCCGGCGCGCCGTCCGCCGCGCACCAACACAACCTTCGAGGAGATGATGAGTCAACCGTGTTACTTCCATGGACCCAAGTCCAATCATCTGACACGCGACTGCAACCTCTTGAAGAACCTGAACAAACCCTACGCCCCCAACAAGGGCAAGAAGGAACCCCCTCAGGACGAGGGTGATGAGTTCCCGAAAGAAACCGCTTGCTTGATGATTTTCGGCGGCCCTAACGGCTACGAGTCCAAACGTCGCCAGAAGATCATCGACCGAGAGGTCAACGCAGCGGAACCGGCCGTGCCCCAGTACCTGCGATGGTCCGAGTCCGTGATCTCATTCGGACGCGTGGATCACCCCGACTACATACCCCAGCCGGGACGTTTCCCCTTGGTGGTGGACCCGATCGTCTCCGGCGTCCGCCTCACCAAGGTCCTCATGGACGGCGAGAGTGGTCTCAATATCCTCTACGTCAAGACCCTCGACGATATGAAGATTTCTCGATCCGAGATCAAGCCGACTGGTGCCCCCTTCCACGGGGTGGTGCCCGGCAAGATGGCGAGTCCACTCGGGCAGGTCAGCCTGCCCGTTACCTTTGGTACTCCCGACAACTTCCGGACTGAGACTCTCACCTACGAGGTCGTCGACTTCCCAGGATCATACCATGCCATCCTGGGGCATCCTTGCTACGCCAAGTTCATGGCTGTCCCCAGCTACGTCTACCTGAAGCTCAAGATGCCAGGCCCCCCATGGGGTTATTACAGTGCAAAGCAGCTTCCAGCATGCTTACACATGTGATCTCGAGAACTGCAACCTCGCCGCAGCCCAGATCGCCGAGGCCTCCCTCTCTGATCTCAAGTCGGCCGTGGTCGAGGAAGCACCGCCATCCAAGAAGGCTTCAACGTCGACATCCTTCCAGTCGGCTCGGGACACCAAGTCGATCCGACTCGACCCAGAAGACTCCTCCAAGACGACGCAGATCGGGACTGCGCTCAGCAACAAATAGGAAAGCGCGCTCGTCAGCTTCCTTCAGGATAACCGGGATATCTTCGCATGGACATCCTCCGACATGCCCGGGGTTCCTAGGGAGGCTGCCGAGCACTCTCTCAACGTTCGGCCGGACGCCAAGCCGGTCAAACAGCGTTTACGCCGTTTCGCTGAAGATAGACGTCAGGCTATAGGAGAAGAAATAGCTAAGCTTCTAGCAGCTGGCTTTATTAAAGAAGTGTATCATCCCGACTGGTTAGCGAACCCAGTTCTTGTTCGCAAAAAGAATGGAAAGTGGAGGATGTGTGTTGATTATACTAGCCTTAACAAGGCGTGTCCCAAAGACCTTTTCATCCTCCCTCGCATCGACCAAGTGGTTGACTCCACGGCCGGGTGCGAAATTTTATGCTTTCTTGATGCCTACTCGGGCTATCACCAGATCAAGATGAAGGAGGATGACTAGATCAAAACATCTTTCATCACTCCGTTCGGCGCCTTCTGTTACGTCTCCATGCCCTTCGGACTCAAGAATGCCGGCGCTACGTACCAACGGTGCATACAGCGCTGCCTTCAGTTCCAGATCGGCCGGAACGTGCAAGCCTACGTCGACGATGTAGTAATCAAGTCCCAAAAGAAAGAAGACCTCTTGAGTGACTTGAGAGAGACTTTCGCTAACCTTCGAAGATTCAGCATGAAGCTCAACCCCGAGAAGTGCGTTTTCGGGGTCCCTTCGGGCAAACTACTCGGCTTCATCGTCCCCGAACGAGGAATCGAGGTCAACCCGGAGAAGATCGACGCCATCGTCAAGATGGGCCCACCCAAGAACCTCAACCCTCCGCCCGACTATCCTAGTCGACCGCAGGCTCGGGGGCTACACCCTCTGGGTGCACTGTTCGTGCACCCAGAGCAGCAAATACAAAGAAACACAAGGGGACCTCCGCCCGACTACCTCAGTCGGGCAGAGGCCCGGGGGCTACTTCCTAGGGACACGTTCTCACAAAGAGGAAAGTATTTACCTCCATCAAAGGGCACAGCCTGCCGTTCAGCAGGTTGGCAGCCTCCCTCGACGCTTTCAGCAAGGCAGGGAGGATCTCCCCGATTTGCTCAGCGCACTCCGCGGCCGCCCGCCACTCCTTCTCCTCCTCGGTATCGTCGACCACCACCGTGGCCGGCTGCCCCGGCTCCTTCTCCCCGAGTCGGAGCGGCCGCGCCACCAGCTCCGAGCATGGCTTCGAGGGCGGAGCTCCGGTGATCTCCCGCATTGGCGAGGTCTCGGCGGGCTCACCCTCACGCGTCGGCAAAGCGGCCCCGACCGCCTCCGGATCCGCGCCTTCTGCCATCGCCACGTCTTGGCTGGCATCCACGGACCCCGTCGGCCCCAACGCTCCGGCGGAGGGCTCCTCCCGAGGGATGGCTGGTGGGACCACCTGCGTGCCGGGCTGCTCGGGGGTTGGCTCTCGAGCGACCACGGGTGAAGGCGACACCGGCCGGGACGAAGAAGGAGGAGCCGCTGGCGGAGGCGGCGACGCCTGGGTGTCTTGCGCCGGGGGATCTCCACCCTGGCTGGATCCCGGGCCACTCGGGGGCGCCTTAGTGGTGTCCCCCGTCTTCCGCGTCCTGCGGAAACGACAAGATCAACCATGTCAGCATGTGAAGAGGAAAGAATCCAGGAAGTCAGTCGGCAGAGCACTTACTTCGCAGATCGAGCGACGACGAGCCTCTTCTTCACCCCCGCGGCTCGCGGCCCGGGTGCAGCAGCGGCCGGGGCTGGCGAGGTCCCCGACCCGCCGGACGCCCCGAAAGCCGTGTCGGCGTCGCGCTTCCCCCCCGGCTAGTGGGGGCGTCGTCGCCAGCCGCCCCAGTAGCCTCACTTGGTGCAGCGGCCGGCGCCGCAGGTACAGCGCCGGTGGAAGACTCTTCCGCGACGTCGGATGCGACCCCCACGTCGGTCGCCGCCAACAGGTCATTGCTGCGCTGGGGCCTCCGTCTCCGCACGAAGTAGGTGCCGCCGGCGTCCGACTCCTCCTCTTCCTCCTCCTGGGCCCTTCCCTTCCCCTTGGAGGACCTGGTACCCTTTGAAGGCCCGACGCCCTTAGCTGCGCCGGCGCTGGAAGAAGGTATCCCCGCCGCTCCCGGCGGCGGCGGCTTGCCCTTCGGTACATCAGCGTACCGTGGCTGGTTCCAGATCTCGTCCTCCGGGAGGGGAGCGCTGGAACAGAAGCCGAACAGAACCTGCAAAGATACGAAGCCAACACCCGAGTAAGACTCGGGCACGAACTCGGTGGAAAGAGCAAAGCGTCAGCTACTTACGTCGCTCGGCGGATTCGCTCGGCAGAAATGAGCCGGCCGTCCGGAGAAGTCCAGGCTCGTTCCCTGAGCCAGGATCTTCTCGAGTCGGCTTTGCACCTCGCCCTCCGACAGTTCGTCGGCGGCCTCCCGGGTCAGATCCCCCGCACCGGTGTACTCGTACATGGGATGCGCCCGGAGTTTGGCCGGCTGCACTCGCCACCGGACAAAGGTAGCAACGACAGCTGCCCCGGTGACCCCGGCCTCTATCGCCTGGCCGAGCTGCGCCATCAGGACGTCGACGCTATCCTGCTCTCGGTCGAGGGGCGGATCCGTCCAGCTCGGCTTGGCTACCGGCGCCTGGCCCGAGAAGGATGGCAGCGCGGGGTCGGCATTGGCGCAATAGAACCACTGGACGTGCCAGCCTTTGAGGGATGATGGCATTGGCGGCGCCAGGTAGCTCTTCGACAACTTCGCCCTCAACTGAAACCCGGCGCCCCCGACTACGGCCGGGCTGTCTTTGCTCGGCTGCGGCTTCACCATAAATAGATGCTTCCACAGCGCGAAATGCGGGCGAATGCCGATGTAACATTCGCAGAGCGTGATGAAGCTGGCAACGTGCAGAATGCTGTTGGGGTTGAGGTTGTGCAGTTCCAGCCCGTAGTAGTACAGAAGCCCGCGCAGGAACGGGTGGACCGGCACCGAGAGCCCCCGCTCGAAGAACGAGCTGTTCACCACCAGCTCGCCAGTGTCCGGCGTGGGGATGGTCTCCCCCGCGGCAGCACGCCACTCGATCAGCTCCTTCGGTGGCAGCCATCCCATCCGGACCAGGATCTCCAGCTTCTCCTCCGTCGCCGTCGACTTCATCCACGGAGAAGGAGCCATTGGCTCGGCAGGTGATTCCTCTCCGCTCAACAGCTTCCAGACCAGAGCGTCCTCTTCGGCTTCCGTCGGATCGGCTTCCCAAGGCGGGGATTGCATCCGAGGTGGCTAGGAAGGGAGTTAGGGTTTTGGAAGGTGCGGTTCGCGCGGGCAGATTTGAGAAGATGAAGAGTTTTGAGCGCTGGGGGATGTAGAAGATGAATGGAGCGTGGGCCAGACCCGCGGGTCCCGTGGGATATAAAGGCACGGGTCGACGGTTCGGTTTCCCCACGTCGGCGTGTGTCCAGAACTGCCGCGCCCCACTCCGCGCCTCTGCGGATTCCCGCGCGCATCCCGCGGGCCACGTCGCGCTGATTCTGCGCCCACGACCTGGCTGCGCCGCGATTCGTGCGGCTTATTGAAAAGGAGATCCGACGGTTAGCCTTCCAGGCTGAATAACTCGGCGGAATGCGTCTCCGCTATATGATGGCTAAAGCGTATTCTCCGTGAATCACTAGCTGGCTGCCGAGAGCGACTCGGCGCTGGGCGCTTTGGCCACGGAGGGTATCAGAGGCTGGCCTCCAGCGAGGAACGCAGTCGGCTGAGTACACCCGAGTGAGGGACAGTAATGACGTGCCTCCCGAAGGCCACGAGTCGGATGCTGAGCAACTCGGAGCTGCTGGATTCTTCACCCAGACTCATCGAGCATTTAAGCCTCGAAGCTCTGGTATCTGGGACACCCAGATTCAGTGGAATGACCCGGCGCGAGACTTCGAAACTCAGGAACCCATGCGCCATGTCTGTTTTCTCTGGTTCGGACTTGGAGTTTCGGAGGCATTCCTTCAGGGGACACTGGCCGGCCGTACTCCTCTCGGGAAGGCCGGGTGCTACTCGGGAATTCAGTCGGGATTTATGGCAAGCCCCACGCCGGGTTATCAGTCGGTCCCTGCCCCTAGGGGTGGACCGGATGCCACCAGAGATTACCCGTTAACAGCTCATCCGCCTTGACATTCCTGCCTTACGGGTGAATGTTACTTGGCTTTAATTGTCTTGTTTGCAGGAGTCCAGTCAGCCCTTCGCAATCTCCCAGCGAGTCAAAGTCAGTCGGGAAGCTCACCCAGAGGCAAAGACCGGCAGCGGCGAGATCGTGAAGGACTCGGGGGCTACTGATGGTGATATGCCACCCGGGTATTCCCAAGGAGGACGAATCCGGCCTTCCAGCTATGGGATGGGCCGGGCCGGCTACTCGGAGTCCGACTACAACACGGGGGCGCCTCACCAGCGTGGAGTGCAAGACAAGGATTATTACCCGTCCGACTTACCCGGAATCGATTGTAACCGAATAGGAAACATATCTCTCAACCCGATCCGGATTCTGTAACCCTACCCCGGCCGACTATATAAGGTCCGGTAGGGGACCTCCGATCAGCATCCGACCTCAGAACACCTCATCTAGCTTAATCTCCATTGTTTCACAGCTCAGGCCCCTTCGAGATCGATTCTCTAGGGCCTGCGGCACTCGGGATACAGCAATACCAGCCACCAAACACAGGACGTAGGGTATTACCTCTCCGAGAGGGCCTGAACCTGTCTAAATCTTGTCTCCCGTGTGCAGCCATCCTGATTTGCTGTGCTCACACCGCCCCATAAATAGTATTGCCGGAATAATACTCCGACACCAGGAACACTACGTCACCCCTCTCCTGGGAGCCGACGGGCCAGTGTCAACTTCGCGATCCGGGAGTTGAGTGAGTTCCAGTTGTGATTTTCCAGTCGTGGTCCATCACCTCATTCGCTTCTGCAGGCCTTCCAGAGAAGAGGAACGACAAGCTATTCTGTAGTTGTTCAGCGGATAGAGCAGATTTACTAGGCCAAGTTTGACAAGTCAAACATGTGGTTGAGCGATTCTGAGTTCATCACTTAGCACAAGGGTCTAGTCCTTAACTGCCCCGAGCAAGGTAATCCACCTATTACCCTTACTCCGCGGAAGGGGTATGACTGCACAATCAATACATGAAAGGTCTCATCTTCTCTATCCCCAACCGTCGGCAATTTCTTTGAAAACCACATCCTCCGAGTTTTGTCCTTGGGTTATCAATATTTCTACATTTGCTCTAACCTAGCCTCTAATGCCGATGAAGGATACTGATATAAATTTATATTTATCCTAAGGTCTCCAAGGTGAATATGGCCTACAAAAATAACCAGACTGTGGGGTGGTAGGTGTTAACTATTCCATCATGTCATTCAAAAATATTACGATACTAAATTAACATGTAGAAAATAATTAACTAAGCTATTAATACAATAAGTAGCAGGCAATTGGGATCAACATGAACAAAGGAATATGACTTGCTTACTGCACCGTGATCGGCTGGATTATTGTCTTCAAGAAGATCCTCACCGTCAGAGTCCCTCTCGAGCATCGGATCATCACTACCGCTTCCTATTGACAAAAAGACCCAAACACCCATAAGTTCGGGCTCGACGAATGCGAGCTGGGAGCAAAATGTAAAATAGTTAGTAAATAATATCTTAAATAAAGAGGTGGGGTGTGTGGAGTGTTTAGAAACGGAATCAGGGTTGGAGGTATGTATGGTTGAAATCAGAATATTAAAGAGTTGGGAGAGGATATACGATGTGAGTCAAGGATTTGGACGAAGAATCAGGATATATATGAGATAAGAGGGTTTTGCGGGTTTTGGGTCTTAAGAAGCGGGAATTAGGTCTAATGGTACAGATAAATGGAGTCGTGGCGTCGAGACGATCGAAATAGTATATAATAGTGTTTTTAAGGTTTTGGGCCCGACGGGTCAGGCCTGGCCCGCAAAATAATATAGGACTCATTAGGGCCCTCGGGTTGGGCTAGGTTGGATATGGGTAGTGGGCTAAATATGGGTAGGTTAGGGTATGGGCCTGGATTTGGGCTTAACAGAGAAAAAGAAAAAGAAAATAGAAAAAATTCTAATTAAATGGGCTCAATCGGTTCGGGTAATGGGCTGCTATTAGACTTCGGCCTGGCAGGTAATTAGGAATAAAAGAAAAAAAAGTGGGTTGGGCCGGCCGGATTCGGCCTGTGGCGCTCGGGAATGGCCCAAGAGGGAAGCTGGGGCGGCCTGCTGAGAGAGAGGAGGTGGCGGCCCGGTGGGGAAACAAAGAGGGGAGGCAGGGAGGGCGGCCGCCGGTGATGGGGAAAAATTGATCGCCAGCGAAGCTCACCGGTGGAAATTGGAGACTCCAGAGGGACCTAGGGAGGGAGTGGATCCCATTTTTGGAAGAAAAGAGGAGAGCTTGTACAGAAGAGGGGCTTGGTGACGGCGGGATGGGCTCGGCTTACCTCGCCGGAGTGGGGGAGAACGGTGGCGAGCTCGCCGGTGCTCGGGAAGGGGAAGAGCGTGGTCGGGGAGGTGAGGAGGAGGTGGAGGAGTTCGGGCGGTTGGTCGGGAGAAGTGGAGAGTTCAGGAGAGGGGATAATGGCTCGCGGAGAAGGAGAAGGAGCTCGGGTTCACCTCGCCGGAGAAGAAGAAGAAGACGGTGGCAGCGCCATTAGGGCTCGGGAGGGAGGAGAAGCAGAGCTAGAAGCTCGAGGAGAAGGGGGAAAGCTCGTGTGCGAGGAGAAGGAGCTCGGGGTGGGGTTCTTGGTGGTTTTTATAGAGGCGGAGGCGGTCGGGCAAAGTGCTTCGGTGGCGCGCGAGCGAGGGGGTGCAGAGGGAGGGAGGAGCTTCCGCTGCGACACGTGGAGGAGCGCGACGTCGGGGGCGGAGCCGAGCAGAGGGACGGGGCCCGCCTGGTCGCCGGCGTCCGACGAAAAGCGGCGACAGCGTGCACTAGACAGGTGGTGATGGGAGTGAGGTGTGGAAGAAGAAGATGGAGGCGGTTGTGAGATGGGCCAAATGGGCCAGGGAAAAGATGAAACGGACCGGAGAGGAAAGAAAACGAGGCCTAAGTAATAATTTCAAAAATTTAAGAATTCTTTTATATTTAAACTATTTTAAAAAAAATTCAGACTGTCACGAGTAGGAACTCCAACGGCTCCGCGCGCGCGCGGGGTGGCCTTTGCCTTCCGTCAGGGCCTCGCGTGCGGCGCGGGCCAGAAAGCGACCGCGGCAAGCGACGCTGTTGCTGGCTCCTGGTGCTACGCGCCTCACCGACGTGGGCGTCTTGTAGGCGCCGTCATCTCATTTTTGTCCCTGCTCGTATGGTGCCGTTTCGATCGGCGCAATCGCCCGTACGTGCTCTACCGTACTCGCTGATCAAAATAGATGAAAAGCGATCGAGCAGGATAAGCTCGGGATACTGTGACTCATATGACACACACACTTAGCAGCTGGCAACGACCTTGCTAACCATTTGGGTCATTTGACCAGATGAATGATCCCATGATCTAACACATGTGCAGCCCCTAGTTGGTACACAACTTCGGCGAATCCTCCTCCGCCATGCACTGCCGCGATCCCAGCTCTAGCTACTTGGAGGTCGGAGCTAGGACGAGTTCAGGTCATGGAGATCGAAGCCGCCTCCTCGAGGGCATCCGGTCGTTGAATCCGGCGGATAATGTTAGACATGACCCTGTCCGGTGCCACGCCGACGCGGAGTGTATGTATGACAAGGATCAGCGTCGGATACAATAATATAGAAAATGCAAAACTGCGCCTCGGTAGTGAATGAACTGGTAAAAGAAAGAGATCTGCACATGGACATACATCCCAGCTGTACGGTACTCAAGGAAAATAAATATTTGCAACGATCGTTCATCTCGCTTATGCGTAAAACAAGTCAAACACTCGTATTACGGACGAGTGCAGTGCACGCATCCATCTTCACGTTTTATTTTCCTTTGCTCCATCTTTTTGAAAAAAAAATCCTTTGCCTTCTATCACCTCCTCTGACCTGGATACATATTTAATCGCAGCAAACTATCTTTCTAGCTTTGCGAAGATTCAGTAATGGAAAGAAGAAAAGAAGCTTATCTGAAAAGTCAAATGACTTTTACACTTGCATTTCGCTTCTGCATGCAAAACTCACTAATGAAGTTCAGAAAAATCGTACCCCCAGCGGAACGTAGTCTCACACTGCAGTGGATTCACTGGATTAAATCGGATTCACGGAACCACCTTGGTTACCTCCTCGAGTGAATGGCTTCATTACTCTCCCTGCTTCACGGCAGTATCCTCATGGCTCATCAAAATCTTGAGAAAGATCTTATAAAAAAAAGTTAGCGGCCAGTAATAAGATGAGCAGAGCGATCAACGAAAAGGATTGATACACAAACAAAAGAACAGAAGAGTAGACTAGTCCATGAGCACCTGTCAAATTAATTAATGAACTAAATTTGGTTGACTTAAAAATGCACCGCGAGTTCCTTGCTTTTAGACTAACTACGGCTATCTTCTACCATAATGAACACGATGTTGCTCCTAGATCTGACTTCTGTATTCCCTTTTTTTTAAACGAGTAGTACATGTTAAGCAGATAACAGATGGAGAAATGGTGCTTTATTTTCAGAAGGGGTAATAGGTTGTCATCCCTATCCATCCATCTCATACACATATCTGCAATTGCAACACACGGACGTAAGCTAGCTAAGCTAGTACTCGATCAAACGTTGATACCTCGCTGGTCTTATTTTTCACATGATATGTTGAGCTGCTCAGCAGTGCGTACCCTGTTCTTGTTGGAGGTTGTTGGATTATCTTGAGACTGGAGAACAGCTGGAGCTAGGCCAGCACTGACCCAGGATGGTCAGATTATCTGCGATGATAATGTTAATGACAAAGGACTTGCATAATCAAATACTAATAACCTAATGGTGACTTGGCTATGTAGGGTGTCCGTGCGTTGCTACGAAACTACTAAGAGATGTAGAGAAATTTTTGTGAACACAGGATCATCAAGTAGCATTGCTTATTTTATAGGGAATTGTTCATCATTCATCTCTAGATGATCATGTTCATATTATGTTCATCATTAATTTATAGTGAATTGATCGACCGAAATCTACTAATTTTAGAACTGTGCAAGCATCTGCAGAATAATATGGTGTGGATATAGCTATCAAACATGTTATAGCATCTTCCATATGTAATATCAAGAATAAGTCTGATTCTTGCAAGTTGTATTTATCACGACTCTCTTAATAAAATACTCCGTGTTATCTGTTTTATTAGAATAATGAGTAAATTTTAAAAAATTAATCAAAAAACACAAAATACGACATAGATATTATTCTAGCCGCAGGTTTAATCATCAAGCTATTTTCAAATAGCCTACACATGCCACGGAACAATAATACACACGACGAACATAATATAGTAAGACAAATAAAACTTTTTAACCACAATAATATGTTCCCTAGTACAATTTTTTTCCTATATAATAAGCATATCTTTAATGCCTCCGGGTGAAATTTATGTCATTTTGTAGTTGTAGCACCAAGATTTGATGGAGAAAGTGACGCCGTTCTTCTAGTTGTAACACCTGGGTATGATTGAGCCATTGGAGAAATTGAAGCATTATCGGTTTTCATCCCTCGGCAGCAAATGAAAAAGATAGATATGTACAAGACCTCGATGGTTCAATTGCAAGCAAATTTAAAGTAGTGAGTATTTCAATAGAAACATACCGATCAACGGTGACGGAGTTTCAAAATGGTAGGTTGCAGGTGTATATAATCTTTGTATATTTAGTGGTAACTAACAAACCTGCAATATATGTATAATCACAATATCATATGACTTATGGATAAAATAATAAATTTTATCTTAACATAAATTTCACATACATATCTAGCGCCTCAACAGAAAGCATTGTAATCAAAACACCATGTCGTGATATAGCAGCATGCTTCAAACGACTTATCTCCCAGACCAAATGTGGATTATTCAGAAGAATAAGATATGCTGACCCCTGAAAGTAGGTACAACAAATGTTAAAATTAATATATAAGCTTGAAGTAACATAATTCAAGCGAACCAGCGCATAAAGATTAGGAAATAACGCACCCCGAATTTATTCTTCATTTGATCAAGCAAAATCTGTGGGTCCAGTTTGGTTTGTGTATAAGCATCGATCTTGTTCAGTTCTTGTAACATATCAATTTGGAGTTAAACCTTCTCCCCAGGAAATAATTGCCAAGAATTTGGGTTGCATTAGACTATTACAACCTTGGCAAAACAAGACTTCCAAACAATTGTATAATATCAGCTAGCTGGTAGGTTCATGGATTAAGATAGCTGGTAGGTATAGAACATGTGTTCTTAACATTTTCATTTGGAAAACAACACAAGGACATAACTGATTGTTTTCTCAGCATGCTGACTTATTTCAACTTCCCCTTATATTTGAAATGCAGAATAGCAAAATGTAATTGTTTATTATATCCTCGATGACCTTATTAATTTGCTTAGGGCTTGTTTGCCAAGGGCTACTTTTATTGACATTTCTAGATATAGCATCATACTGAGTTGAATCTGCCGTCTCCTGGCTTCCGGGGTGTGTAACTTTGCAAAAGTTCAAGCACCAAGACACACACCCTTATTCAATAGCTCATTTGTTTATTTCCATATTCCATATAATAACAGGAAAAAGCAGGCAGGAATTGAGGATCTGACACAAAAGCTTCCACAAAAAGTTTTCCATGTAACCACCCACCTCCTGAAATCTTTTTTCTTTTCTTGTTAGATCATTGTCTTATTTCTATGTTTTATACCTTTATACAGTACGTTTCCCTGTTGATCATGTAGGTAAAACTAGATGCTGTAGTTACTTAATTGATGTGCACATCTATTGCAAATAGATAAGCTTACTGGCATTTAAAAAAAAATCATTTGAATACTTCTTATTTTCATCATGCAACTCTAGTTTCGAGAAGAAAGTTATGATTAAAATTGGTCACTTCGGGAAAACAACACCATCACCACTAACTGGTTCAAGGATTAAGATAGCTGGTAGGTCCGGAACATGTGTTCTTAATATTTTCATTTGAAAACAACACAAGGAAAAGAAAGCAAAAGAAAGCAATATGTTTTCCTATTTCCTGAGAACGTGATAAAGAAACTAATATGTTTTCATGTTTTCTTGAGCACGTGATTTGGAAAGAAGCCAACAACTACTTTTGAGAAGGAAATAAAATTATTTGCTAACTAATTCCCAACAAATCAAGGTAAGGATGATGTGGCTGGCTGTAGACTCTTCATTCATCAAAATTCAAAATCTATGGCAACAAGGTTGTCAGGTGGCACATTGCAAAATCCCAGGCATATGGTTATATGTCAATTATTTTTTGTTTGGTTACCTCTTTTCTAGATACATGTGACACCGTAGTATTTTTGGACAAACCCTCCACAGATTCACCCTCCGATGCTACCATGGCGTGAAGAACGTAAGATCTCGACCTACCCGCATCTCACCAAGTAAGATCTCGAGCTGCTCTAGCCTCGCCGACTGGAAGCTATCTGCGAGATAAAAAGAGCAGACAGGGAGCGGTGCTTTCCGGGGATACGCTCTGTAGCACCTTGGAGGTGGACGCAAACGCCAAGATTCGTTAAGAAGAATTGGGGGGACACTGCACTGGAGGCTTGGTGGTGAGGAGAGCAGGCGTTCATAATTTTGTTCGAAAAAGAAAGCAAAAGAAAGTAATTTGTTTTCCTATTTTTCTGAGAACGTGATGAAGAAAGAAACGAATGTGTTTTCCTATTTTCCTGAGAACGTGTTTAGGAAAGAAATCAATCTGTTTTTCTGTTTTTATGAGCACAAGATTAGGAAACTTTGTTTTTGAGACTGGTATTAATTTATTTTTGCGAGCACAAGATAAGAAAATTATGTTTTTGTTTGTTAGTGGTGAGGGTGTGACACCAGCATAAAAGGTGTGACAACACTATCACCACCAACTGGAATATTATATATAGTAAAGATAAGCAGGTGGGGAAATCTCATTTGCAAATCTCTCATATATCAATAAATTGGCAGCTACACGGCTACACCTCATGCCATGTTTGGTGAAGAAAAGAAAAAAAACAGTTAAGTATGAGTCACAAGAGTTGCTCCCCCACACTTTCTACATTATGAAAGTGAAGACCCATACCTTGAGGAATGGGTTTGCGAACTTGTGCGTCCAATACTGCACATTTTGCATAAAGGAAAACTATTTGTTAGTAACTTCTGGTTTGTTGGGTTATGAATAAAGATGAACCTTTGTGCTTCGCATGCATGGTTGTGTAGAAATCAAGCTTTTGTAGGGTTGTTCTGGGCTCACCAAGCGGTGGTGGAACATGGTGGCTTGCTCAATCGACACGAAGATCACGACGGACCTCAAACCCTGTATATAGGTATTTTCTGCTTAGTGCGGTGCAACCTCCCCACCGGCCCAATGTTCATGTCTCTATTTCGAGAACAGACGACGGTCATGATGATTTATAATGAGGGGATTTGGCCAGGGTTGCGATGGTCAACGACACTAGTGTTGATGGCGAACACAGAAGCTCCAGGGGTGAAAACCCTCAATCAATCCTTAGCTGAATGGATCCAACAACGTTAGCATTTGAGCGTCGTCCCCTTCTCGAAGGTGTTGTCTTTGAAGCAATAGTACTTGTTCTTCCCGGGTGAAAATCCTCGATCTATCATTCATTGGATGGACCTGATAGTGACGGCCACAAGATTGTCCCCTTCGTTAAGGCGTTGACATCTTGAAGACTTATTTTTTTAATCTATTGTAGTGTCCATTAGGTGGTCGTGCCGGTTCTAAGAGTAGCATGGCATTACGTTGCCGGTTGTAGGTGTTCCCGTTGATGATGGCCACTACAGGGTATTTGATGTCATTTTGTAAGCCGATTTCGATCTCAGTATCTTGGATATCACTTGAATAAATTTTGGTTGTATGCGTAGATAACGCTGAGGGTGGGAGAATGATCTCTGTTATGTAAAAAAATTCCCACCATGGAACCAACCGAACACACTACTCTAAGGGCATGTAGGACAAAGTGACGTCACCTGGTATAAGAAATGTCACTTAGGACATGTACAACAGTTCAGACAGATATATTTTTAGTACCCTCGCACGCCATTTAAAGATAGCTCTACAAATAATACATACAATAATCTATCTATAATAAACTCCACGTTTTGTGGCTAAAAATTATGTGAGATATAGACAGTTTGCATACAATAGTGAAAACACTATCTGTAAACTCATGCTCTTCTTTTCTTCTCTCTCTCTTCCACCTCACGAACAATTATATGTGGCATCTCTTACAGATAGCTGACCTCGTTTATACTGAATGAGAGAGAAAGAAGAGAGAGAACGGGATTATTCTACGGACAGTCTATCAGACTCTTATAGACAGCTTATATACTGGTCCTTTTGTTGTCTAATACCCACAAATAATACTATTTACAGATAATTGGTTGTATGAATTGTCTTTATTTTGAGTCTACAAATAACATGAGTGGTAGTATCACTGACAACATGCCGTCTCTATCAGCGTACATGCCCTACGTAGTTCTGTTGTTTTGTTACTTCCTCTTAACTAATGGAACGAGCAAAGCTTTTGCCTCAACTTTAGAAAGAAAAAAAACAGTCCCAACCCAACCAACGCTGTCCCCCAACCCCAATGGTATGGTCAGGTCACCTAACCATGGTTAACTCCGGCCTCTTTAAAAGCCCGTCCGGGCTCTACCCATGTGCCCCACATCTCTCCACTCGTTTCGTTTTCCTCTTCGATCGTGTGCACCGCCACCGCCACCCCTTCCTTACTGCCTCACTACGCACGTACCCTCGTTCTCTTCTCGTGAGTGCCACACATCTCTCTTCCCCTGATTCCATTCGCAAGTAATTTGCAACGGCATTTGGTTGCTGGAACCGAGCACCAAATGGTAGGATCGCTAGTTTGCTAATTAACATGGTTGTTTCTCTTTTTTTCCCTTTTTTTCGGGAGAGAAGAAGATCGATCATGGCGACGCCGAACGGGTTGCCGCGGATCGAGACGCACGGGGCGAAGGAGAAGAAGCACGATAACGGTGTCTGCCACGACGACAGCTCGGCGCCGGTGCGGGCGCAGACCATCGACGAGCTGCACTCGTTGCAGAGGAAGCGCTCGGCGCCCACCACGCCCATCAAGGACGGCGCCGCGTCACCCTTCGCCGCCGCGCTCTCCGACGAGGAGCGCCGGAAGCAGCAGCTCCAGTCCATCAGGTGATGACCCACGGTGACCTCACCTCCTTTAATCCAGCTCTGCTAATTGGATATATATGCAGTTATACATCAGCGCAGTTAATTAGTTTCCTCAGATATTTCCCGGCTCTCGCCCTTCTGAAATTGGAGAGGTTGATTAATATTAGCAATTACTTTGTTGAAAGAACGAAATGGCATTTGCCCGTGAACATGGAGAACGGCAAAGATTAAGTCATCCCTAATGTAAAACAAAATAATTTGACACTGCTGGATTTTGGAAGAAGGAACAATAGAACGGAGCATCCATGATACTTCCGCTTTTGACCGCCAAGTGGACATTGGCGACGGCTCTGTCACTGCCTCTGCCCTACTCCTACCGCATTTCGCCCATAAACTATGGACGCTGGGCCGTAAGTTCTATCCTTTTTACCAAAAGTATAAATAAAAAATTGAGAGGAGAAACAAATTCATTTTAGAAAGACGGAGTAAATAAATTGAAGAAAGCAAAACTGGAATCACGGGAGCAAGTGAAAAAATTTGTTCCTCCGGTGTACCATCACCTCTCTGGTCGTTTTCCAACAAAAGTGCCATCACCACAAGAAAATCCGCACCAGTTCTTTTGGGTATGGTAACCACGTATTCACGTGACCTCCCGTGCGTGGCATCGAAGTGCCAAAACGTCACTTGTTTTGTTCTTATCGCGCCGCATAGAGTTCCATACCCCTGTACGCTGTAGCACACTGAATCCTACAAAAGTTTCTTCCTTGATTCTCTCAGGCC
Source organism: Stipa capillata (assembly GCA_019208055.1). Lineage (NCBI taxonomy): Eukaryota > Viridiplantae > Streptophyta > Magnoliopsida > Poales > Poaceae > Stipa > Stipa capillata. The sequence goes on from JAGXJF010001154.1 coordinate 161,424, forward strand.
ACTCTGTTACTGCTTATAGTGAGATTTAGGTATCTTAGGAAGAGCTATTTTGTTTTCTGAAATAAGCACGGGAGCATTATGAAGAGCTAAATATTAGTAGCAATTTAGTAAGTGCAAACATTGTCGTGGCAATTGGCAAAGGTGAAGTGCATGAGCCTGCTGCCGGTGACCGATATGGTGGTTCACACGCAACGAACGCGCGCGCACACGCACGCAATTTGGGATGGGGTCAACTTGCGCCGTGGAATACAAAGAACCTTAGCTTGACGCGACATCGCTGTCGCCATCGCCTGCCGGGCAAACTTGCTCCAATTCTCCTGTACTCCGAAGCAACCTCGTATCCTTTACACAACCCTTCTTCGCCTCGTCAAACACTGGAGTACTATTTTGTTCTAGCTAGTTGCATACGTGAACGTCTGCTGCAATCTTTTGGCCTAGCAAACATTGAAAATTCTGAATGGTTTTTGACCTGCAAATCAACTGACACTGTGTGAACTATCTTTTGCACGATGATGGACGCAGTGCGTCGTTGGCGTCGCTCACCCGTGAGACCGGGCCCAAGGTCGTCAGGGGCGATCCAGCCAGGAAGGGAGAGGCCGCCGCGAAGGGCGCGCCGTCGGCCGCACCCCTGCCGCCGCAGCAGCAGCACCACCACCACCACGTCGCCCCCACTATCAGCGTCAGCGACAGCTCCCTCAAGTTCACCCATGTCCTCTACAACCTCTCGCCTGGTGGTACGAACACTCCTGTCTTAATTGTGGTCAGATATGCCATGCATATGTGCGCATAAGAGCACGGTGCAATTAATGGTTGCTGTTCTTGTGTGCCAAACAGAGCTGTACGAGCAGGCGATCAAGTACGAGAAGGGCTCGTTCATCACGGCCACCGGAGCGCTGGCGACGCTGTCCGGCGCCAAGACCGGCCGGTCGCCCAGGGACAAGCGCGTCGTCAAGGATGAGGCCGCAGCGCAGGAGCTCTGGTGGGGCAAGTGAGTACCAGTAACCATCACTGACCCATGCCTCTGCTTCCTGTTCTTCAGCTAACTGATCATGTATGTTGTTGTGGTGTTTCTGATTACAGGGGCTCGCCGAACATCGAGATGGATGAGCACACTTTCCTCACCAACAGGGAGAGGGCCGTCGACTACCTCAACTCCCTTGACAAGGTCAGTTACCACTCTCAGTGATGTTACACATACACGCACAGACGCATTATTCCTCATGGATTGATCTGATCTGCAGGTGTTTGTGAACGACCAATTCCTGAACTGGGACCCGGAGAACCGCATCAAAGTCCGCATCATCTCCGCCAGGGCATACCACTCGCTCTTCATGCACAACATGTAAGTTATACTGTCTCTGCAGTATTTTAGGTTGCTTCCCCAGATAAGTTCATCTTGGCATTGCGGGATCGAATCAAAGCTTTCTGGCAACATATATATACACTACGGTAGAAAATTGTAGTAACTGGATCGATCGCAGGTGCATACGGCCCACGCCGGAGGAGCTGGAAGACTTTGGCACGCCGGACTTCACCATATACAACGCCGGAAAGTTCCCCTGCAATCGTTACACGCACTACATGACGTCGTCGACGAGCGTGGACATCAACCTCGCGAGGAGGGAGATGGTGATCCTCGGCACGCAGTACGCCGGGGAGATGAAGAAGGGGCTCTTCGGCGTCATGCACTACCTCATGCCCAAGAGGCGTATCCTCTCCCTCCACTCCGGCTGCAACATGGGCAGAGATGGTGACGTCGCCCTCTTCTTCGGGCTCTCAGGTAAGATCGATGGGAGATCCACAATAAAAACTGTGGTGCCGTCACCTGCCCAACCGCACCTGACGTTCGCCTTGCTCGGCTTATCCGTACACACATACATCTCAAAATTTACTATTATGTGATATGTCAGTGTCACTGGCCAATTAATATGTGTCCTTGCTGCCATTCACCGTATTTGCTGATTTTTGAAGTTTGGTTTTTTTTCTTTCACGACAGGTACTGGAAAGACGACACTCTCAACTGATCACAATAGGCTCCTGATCGGCGACGACGAGCACTGCTGGAGTGACAATGGTGTCTCCAACATCGAGGGCGGCTGCTATGCCAAGTGCATAGACCTCTCTCAGGAGAAAGAACCCGATATTTGGAACGCCATCAAGTTCGGAACCGGTACCTGCCTGACCCTTCGGTTCTTTCCCTGAACAACTTCGCAGACCATGTTTCATTCTCTTACTTTCGATCGAAATGTTCGGCTTGCAGTGCTGGAGAATGTTGTCTTCGATGAGCACACCCGTGAAGTTGATTACACCGATAAATCCGTCACAGGTAAAAATATCTCCCATCTTATTCCAGTCACAAAAATCGTAGCAAAGATGGTAATATCACAATAACGCCGGTCTTGTTGCAGAGAACACTCGTGCTGCTTACCCTATCGAGTACATCCCCAACGCAAAGATACCATGTGTTGGGCCGCACCCCAAGAACGTCATTCTCTTGGCGTGCGACGCGTTCGGTGTCCTCCCACCTGTAAGCAAGCTGAACCTTGCACAGACCATGTACCACTTCATCAGCGGCTACACTGCCTTGGTAACATTTTTCAGATACAAAAAGTTCACCAATTATCACCTTATAGTTTCTCAAGGATGTCAATTTGATCACTGTTTCTGGTACTGTAATCTTGACAGGTTGCCGGTACAGAAGACGGCATCAAGGAGCCGCAAGCCACGTTTTCTGCGTGCTTCGGCGCAGCGTTCATCATGCTCCACCCGACGAAGTACGCGGCCATGCTTGCTGAGAAGATGCAGAAGTATGGCGCCACCGGGTGGCTCGTTAACACCGGCTGGTCTGGTGGAAGGTACTGCCCCCGTATCCTTGCAAATTTGCAGTAGCGTTATAAGTTCCTTGTAATCTGCCACCGTGGCATATGAACTGATTAGTTGTGCATTTGGGAATGTACTTTGTCATTGTTCAGGTACGGTGTTGGCAAGCGGATCAAGCTGCCATACACCAGGAAGATCATCGACGCCATCCACTCCGGCGAGCTCCTCACTGCCAACTACCAGAAGACCGAGGTGTTTGGCCTGGAGATTCCTACTGCCATCAACGGCGTGCCGTCTGAAATCCTCGACCCGATCAACACCGTAAGCTCTTCAGAATTCAGCACTCGATCAGTCCTTTCTGCTATGTAGCGTCTCTTCTTGGGAACATATATGCTCACATACCGATCAAATTGTTTCTCGCGTGCAGTGGACGGACAAGGCCGCGTACAAGGAGACGCTCCTGAAGCTGGCCGGCCTGTTCGGGAAGAACTTCGAGGTGTTCGCCAACTACAAAATCGGGGAAGACAGTAGCCTGACTGATGAGATCCTTGCTGCCGGACCCAACTTCTGATTTCAAGTAGCAGATAAAGAACACGATGCGTTGGTGTGAGTTCAGAATAAAACAGTGGTGCGTGCGTGCGTGCGTGAGTGTGTGTGGTACTGTGTGCCGATGATGATGACGAAAATTAGGTTCATGTGCGAGTACTAGTAGAGTTGGCTCCATATATATTCCATGCGTAATGTTGTTCCGTCACAGCTTGTTCAGCGTGATGTTCGTGTGTACTAGCCCATGTACAGATGTACGTTGTGCTTTCAGAATTTGAACTCGAAACAGCTTGATTTAATCATATGACCAGTGTTCTCCTTTGTTAAGACATCATCAAACACCAGTGCGTTCTGCTTGGAAATGTGTCTATTGTATGTCTGCTGCAAGTAGCTCGAGATAAGGACTGTCGTACCTTTTCCAAACCGAAAAAGGAAGTGCACAAGTGCACGGAATTCGCATATGACCAGTGCGAAACGGTTGCTAGTGGAAAAATAAAAAAAAATCATTGAGGATACTGTAAAAAAAAATCCATTGAGAATCAGATGAACAACTTCAAAAAACTCAAAGAAATGGTGGTTAGACTTGACTTTTAAAGCCGTGCTTGCGAGATAAAATAAAAGAGAATCGTGTTCACCGTACATTAGTACAGATTTGGTACGACACAGTTTGGAGAAAGTGAGCTTTCCTTTTCGTGGTGATGCCATGGCATTAGCTACAAGTCAGAGATAATGTTAATTTAGCTGGTGACAACACGAGGTTTTGACAAATCACAAGCTCTTTAATTTCCTTACTGCCACCTTCAAGATAGCACCGGTGCGTGCACGGGAGGCAAACTGCTATGGCTTCTATGACATCTCTATGGATTGGGAATTTTTAGGCATAAATGAGTGATGTTGATGAGTGTCTGTTTGTCAGAGAAATGACGATGGAAGCGAGGAGGTAAACTTTGTGGTGCTGAAAAGCAATTGCCTCCTTCTGATGTGAAAAGTGTTGCTGAGTTTTGATTGTTGTATCAAAATTAACTTTCTTCATCAGGAAGTAGAAGTGGAAAACTCGCCAGAATCTTATATTAGCATAGAAAAACTGTTTACAAACATGTCTGCTTCCTTGTTTGTAATGTCACATCACAGCAAATTTTGACGAGATCGTTGAAATGGAAATACTAGTGAAATTACGCCCGAGTGATCGTTTGCTTTTGCCATTTAGACTTGCTAGCAAGCGAAGTCAGAATAGATACCATTACCATTTTGGACAATTAGGGTGAATGCACAGATGAAAGAGTCATAGTTACATATGCTTCCACATGATCTTTGCTGGACCGATAAATAAACACTGATAATTTTCCTCTTGCATGGATGCTTGTAGTTATCTTTCATTTTTTTTAGCGTACCCGATGTTGAAATGTCCTATACTCATACTATAACGCATGCTAGCAGAGTAGCAGTTGTATGGTCTGATATATGAACGGAAGTCGTTGTTATGCAAAACCAATTCCAAGCATAAATTGATTATTTTTAGTCAAGGCAAAGGATGGTAATCTTATAGCCACTTGTACTCCAGAAATTTGATGTCAAGGCACAGGATAGCAGGTGTGCATTTGATACAATAATGGGGAAATTGTTATCCTGCACTCCTGTCTCCTGGTACATGTTAGCTTACAGAGAAGTTGCTACAGAACGGATACCATTTGCAAAGGAGCCAAACCGTCGAAATTCGAAGGCTAAAAGTTCACTCCAGAAAGATAAAATCAATTGGAATATGAACACTTTCATCTTTGCTTTCTACTACGCCAATACTGTAAGGGTGGTCCTTTCTTTACAGACCCTTCAATGGAGTTAATTATTTGAGTTAACCCAGTTTCTATAATCGAAGTGAGACAAGTGGTTAGAATCCTAAACCCAATCATACACAAATGTTCTAAGTTATAGTACAAATTCACTACCTTGCAGGGTAGCTTTGATCCTTCGGTTCTCATCTGTCAGCAATCAGCAGTATCATGGTTTTCATTTTCAGGCTGTGCAGAATAATTCTCAGATTCAGTTTCCAATTCTGATGGATCACCTTGCAACTTCATTTCCTCAGAGCTCTGATCATTGCAGTTGCGTTCGACATTCACCATCAGGGGTTCACTTGGTCACTCTCCTCATCATTTTCACTAGAAGATGACATAGAGACAGGCTCAGGAACTAGAGGTGTCAGGTTGCTTGAAGGCAGTCTTGCTATTGTGGCCCCTCCAGATCTGATCTTGGACTCAATAGCCTTGATCAACGGAGCTGCTTCCTCAAGAGGAACAACACGAGCACCACAAGCAAGAGCTGTGGCATGCACCAGAGGGCTTGGACCTTTTCCTCGTTTGTTCGGTTCAGACAGAACACCTGGCAATGGACCTAAATTACAAAAACTTCCATGTGGTTTTCTGATGGGTTCTGCAGGACGGTATGAAATTGGGACTGCTTCAATAGGTGCAGCCAACAATCTGTACTCTCCATCTGTAGTCCAAGAAAATGAACATAAATCAGAACAATGCCCTGACTGCAGGTAACGATCTATTAACGTGCACCAGAAAAATAGCATTCAAGTAGGGAAATCAAGTAACACGATGGAAAGCCTAACGTGTGTATGTGATTGCCGAGAACTTGACAGAAAAAAAGATGTTTGGCAATAGCTATGCACATCGATTCACCAGAAACAGCATAACTTCTTTTGAAGTTATCTGCAATGGTATGAACTAGCTGGATTGGGAATATGGTAGATGCAGTGGTCCAGATGGCCACGATGCCCTGATGCTAAAAGGGAGCATGGGAGTGCCAACGCACAAATTAAGATGCTAAACTATTTCAAAACCACAGTTTTCAAGGTACTGGGCATCAAATGCTACAGTTTATGAATAGCACTGTATTTTACAGTATTAGGAAAAACTATGACGAGCTTGGCATTTGCTGTATTTTTTATTTTAAAAGTAGCTGTTAGACTAACTAACCATTATTTATTAAATAACGTAAAGAAGCTAGATACACGTACGAAGCTCTTACATGTACCAAATACAGAAATACGTGATACCTAGACAAGCTTAAAGCTTTTACATGTGCCAATACATATTACCTATATCTAGGCAAGTCCATTATTCTGTTCGAGGCAATGGGTGATTAAACAACGTCTAGGAACGTCCATAATTTCCTAGTCTTAGCAGTAATTTGTAGGTATTTTCTTAGCTTTTCTTAGTTTGTAGCAGTTTTGAGCTTTTGCTCCCCTTTTTTGGTCGGCGCCATTGTTGGTAGCTGTGTAGCTTTCATGCCATTTTGGTATTCTTCTTCTAATGCAAATGACGCACGTTTTGATGTGTGTTCGAGGGAAAAAAGGAATGTCCATAATTCTTCTCATGAAAGCTAACCATAATTTAAGTTGAACTGATACAAACGTGTATACATCATAAACTCATAAGTATGTCATCATGTAGGCACAATGTGTTTTCTTTCTAAATGATCTCGAAGTTAGTTGCAGCACACCTCTCTGCAGCGTAGAAGTCACCAGGTTCGGTTTTTGAAAAAAGAGAGGCAGGGAGCAGATTTTCTAAAACTCCAAAATTACCATGGTATTACAGATCCTATGGTATATAATACCAAGGTTTTTGTTGCACCCAAACACCTCAAAGTTTTCAATACTCTAGCATTTTCAACAGACCATGGTATTCCTCAAAAATCCAAAAATACTAGAACGGATCCAAACAGGCCGTAAACAGCTACACTGAAAAAAGGGTAATGGACTAAACTGTCGAGCACAAAAATTTAGCAGCCTAAGGTGAGAGACCATAAACTAATATGATTTTGTTCATAAAATATGGTGAATCTAACTGAATGGACACAAAACATTAGCATATATAATGACCCATTTGTAAACCTTTCATGGTATATACTCATTTTTAATCTCAACGTAAAACAATCAACAGACAAAACCATTTAGAAAGATTCCAAATCTCATATAACAACTAGGATGGTATTTCTATGAAATATAAATTTAAAAGTATTTCAGTTCTGTAATCAAGACAAGAAAATGGAATATAACCAGCAGAAGCTCCAGGCGAGTTCCTCATCACAGGCATGTACAGCGTGAGAGGTATTGCAGGAATAGCAACTGTAGTTTCTTCAGAAGGTCCAAGAAAACGTTCATGCTTTCCCTGCATGGCTTGATTAGAACTGGTATTCTGCAGTTAGAACTACAAATAAGAACCTTCTGGTCCAATATGAAGTACCCAAAACTGTTGGGTATAATAGGGAATCACTGAGACAGATAAGGAAGTGGGCAGGGTAACCTGATATTTCTCGGAAGACTCCTTTCTGTTCTCAGCATGCAAATAAGAGTCTTCTGATCCATCCCTGCCTTGCCCCCCTGTTGATGGAACAGGCGACAGTTACTATGAAAGCAAGAGTTATAATTAACAAGATACTGGATTAATTGATCATTATCATAGCATATTTACCATTTGTGGGGAAAGCATGTGATAACGGAGCATTATCGTCATGATTCGATAAGCTTGAATCAGTCAAAAGGTTGGTTGGTATAAGCACTAGATTGGAGGTAGGCTCTTGAAAAAGCTTGAGCTCCGGAGATGTTATTTTCTGCTTGACCTCATCTGAACATTGCGAAGCACTCATAGTTTTCATCTGTAAGGCCTTATGTTTGCTTTCACTAATAGAAATCCCATGCTGTGGCATTATTGGATGACAACTTCTGACTTGAGCAACCTTCTCTCTAGCCTCTTTCAAGGCACACATTGCCACATGATAAATTTCTTCTGTGACTGACCCTTCTTTTGCAAATTTTATGGCCTCCTGACATAAATGGTTGTAAAGGACAGTGAGCGAATCTGTAGAGTCGCATTGAATTCCTGCACTATATCCTTCAACATTCACTTCATTAGGATCTGAACTCTTTGCAGCAAAATTGGCAACTTCTCCAGATGTAATGTTTGATGTACTAGGGACCGGTTTTGAAGATAATAAAGAATGGTTATGCTCCTTCTCAAATTTAGACACCATCCATTTTCCAGAGTTCATCTTCTTCACTACAATCATAGCTTTGCAACCGACTCTTGTTATCATTCTCGGGCGCTTTGTTTTGCCTTCGTCTATCATCTCTTTCTTGGCTCGAACCTCACGGAAGCCTTCCTTGGAACACACAATCTGTCGAGAAATGATTGAATTATCACGCCTTGAACGGCAGTACCTGCTAATACGTGCACGAAAGCCATTAAGCCTCGCATAATTTATATAGAACGATTTTGCAGCTTCTTCAGAGTCAAATTCCATACCCTCAATAGGGTCCACCTCAATAGAATGTGCCTTTTCCACTGGGTTGCAGTCCTGATGTGTTGTTGATCTAACATCAAGTTTTCTTGATGGAACTGGTCCGTGATTATGGTTCTTTACGAATTTGGTAACCACCCATTTGCCAGGACTAATTTTTTTAATCATTATCATAGCCTTGCAACCAACTCTAGTACCTGTCCGTCCTTGCTGTTTTTGATCGACATGGAGGCCTTCACAATTAGGAGTTTCATGAAATCCCTCCTTTGAGCATACAATACGACGAGAAATGATTGAATTATCACGTCTGGAGCGAGTATACCTGCTGATCCGGATTCGGAAACCTGCATTTCTTGCATATATGCTGTAGAAGTCCCTTGCAGCATCTTCTGACTCAAATTCCATACCTTCGTAAGGCGTTAATTCTGTATCATCTTCATGTCCAATTATTTTTTCTGCTTCAGGATCATGCGCTGCTGAAGTCTCCATATCCGTACAGGCTCTGGGAAGTCGTGTTGAAAAATCTTTTTGCTTATTGTCTGGTTTTGACTCACTAACTGTTCTGACTACAGTACCTTCCATGACCACCATCCAGCGTCACAGAACTATTTCGATTTTCTTAAACACCTCTGTTAAATACTTTCGAACAATGTAAATACAACAATCACCAAAGTAGCATCTTAGTTACCCATCAAAACACTCACTGTGCCCACAGGCAGTTCAGACATGGTCCTATTTACGAACTTGCTCCATGGTATGCACTGTAAAACGGTCTCAAATTAGATGATATCGGTCAGTTTTTGGGGCAAGCATGACTGCATCTTGCTAAGGAAAAAAAATAAATGACACAATGGCTCTACAAACTTTGTTCAAACACATCAAATTAGCAAGTAAAAACAATTCAGTTACTCCAGGCAGTAAGCAAATAAGACCAAGTTAAGGCTACCAGAAAGTCTATTTGGGGAATCCAAGAACAGGAGCCAGACATCTTTTATCAGGGTAAACTACAGGGCCAGGGGTGCTTAAATCTACCTGAACTCTGTATTGATCTGCCACGACCTCCATAGAATGAAGGATCGTAACAGGGTTAGACTGGGAATTTCAGGTACATCATGACTTCATGATTACTATAAGCTCTAAGAAGCCGCTTGGGATTGCGGATTATGGCCCATTTCAGAGAACTACTTCACACCATGACTACTCTAAAGTCTAAAACACCTTGAAGATGTGCCATTGCATATGTGCATAGGTAAGTTGAAGCACTTCTTCGTGCTCTCAGAGCTCTAGGAGCCACGCAAAGCAATTTGTCCTTAAAATCGCAAAAGATTACTTTGTTTTTACCATTCAAGATTCAAACACTTCGTCATAAATGTCAATCACCAACGTTAAGAAAGGGAGTTGGCGATGTAAAGTTTCTGTTCAACCGATTCAGTTTAAGCCACACGGTTCTAAGTTAAGGAATGTTTTATGGGTTTTGGGAGGTTTGTCCAGCAAACGTATTAGAAAGCATCTTTAGACTATTCATAGTGCAGCTTTTCTGCTCTTTTTCGAAACTTTCTACTGTCGAATGTGTGCCAATTTACCTAAAATAGCACGCAACCCTCCTGTCTCCGCACCAAAATTCCTATCAACAAACACAGAATTGACCAAACACTGAAAACTGCTCTAGTGATTTGAGTCCATGCACGGCAAAAGGCCACATAAAGCAACAAAAATTTCCATCTATAGGCATGCATGGAAAGAGATATCACGCATAAAGCAAGACAGCAATAATCTTTAGCTGAAATCAGCGAAAGCAACATTGATACAAAACCAAAAGAAAGCAAAATGAAAATAAAAGAGAAAAAAAACTTTTTCGGGGAAGAACTTGCCACGTACCTGGATAAGAACGATTCCAATGCTCCCAAACCTCCAAACCAACGCAAGAGCCCCGGCAAAGCCAAGAAACCAACAGCCCGAACAGTCGCAGTAGCGACTATACCAGGGTCGAGGTGGTCAAATCGCACACAGACGCAACGACCGAATCCGTACGGAACGCCAAGACGAGGACGAACAGCCGCCGCTACAGCCGCATGGAAGAGAGCGATTCGGCGTGGAGAGACCGCGGTCACTGTTCATCGTTATCATTAGGGAAAGGGATCACCGGTGCGATTAGTGGGGGGTTGGAATTGGGAGAGGGGGGCGTTGATTAAAGAAAGGAGAGAGTGGGGGGAGGAGACGACGAGGGCGGTGGTGGATGAGGCCGGATCTCCGGAGAATGAAACGGACGGCGGAGAATCGAGCGCGCGGGAGGGGCGGAGGGCGGGGATCTCGAGAGCGCTGGTGGGGTATCCGCCTACTGTCCAAGTGTTCAAGTGGATGAACAACTCATGGTGAGGCGGCGCCGTGAGGCTGACGTGGGAGGAACGGCGCTTGTCATCCGCCCACTTGGAAGCTTTGTTCGCAATTTCTACCCTGCAAAAACTCTAGAGCTGGGCCTCCATATCGTTGCTGTGCCGGCGCCTCGCATAATCATCTTTGAGGACATTTCGCCAGTTTGGAAAAAAGGCTCTGAGCAAATTTTTAAGTTACGTATTTAAGGTACGTAAATGTGGTGTATTTTCAGTTCTTTTCATAAAACTAGCAAATGAGCCCATGCCGTTGCTACGGATTAAAACAAATCATGATACATGTTTACAAGACTATTTATTTTCTCAAATTAAGGTGTTGCTTGGGCATTCACAAAATTCATATTAGCACAGAATGTTTATGTAAAATAGACTTAAGTGAATGGTAGTCAGTCTCGCTTCGCTGGTGGCAGCAAATCGGATGGTTGGTGTGGCTCGAAAATAAACGGATCAATATCATCGATTGGTTTTTTCGTAGGAGCAAAGCAAATCATGAATGTACAATATTGCTTAGATGGTTATACCCGTGTGTTAACAGGGATCAAACTCTGGGTTTGGCTTCATGCATAAAGGTGATATCATTCTCAACGGTAGATGATGGATTTGTCCCCAGCAAGACGTCTAGCCGGTGATTTCATCAATTTTTAAACTCTCAATCTCCTATAGGCGCTTAGGTCTGAGTGTGAGTGAATGTGTATGTAGTGAAAAATATGTCTAAAAGTTGTACCGGATATTTTCAAAAGGTAAATACAACCTATGACTATCTATGAACCGTAAAAAGAGATAAGAGATCTGATATCACAAATGCTAGCAAGTGGGGTTAGTGAAGTTTTGGAAAGAGAAGGCACATTTCAACCCATTTGTATCCGTGTGCTCGCTCTCTCTTCTTGCTATTATTCCAAGGTGCTCCTATATCTCGCCTTAACCTATAGTAAAGGGTTTTCACCCATATGGTGGGCTGGCCTAAATATTAATTTTAGAATTTTAAAAGCTCTATGAAATAAGAAAACACAATTGACAAATCACGTTGAAAAAAATATATATCTTAGAGGATTCATTCCGAACATGTTAGCACAGGACAAGGAATGTTCCAGTAGGTGGCTCGGCCTGGGAGGCTGCCGCTCGTGGGCCTGCCCCGCGTTTTGTGTTGGACCGGCCCAGTAGGTGGCGTGCGGCTCGTTTCGGGTCGGCCGAGCCGCCGAGGACGACACATCCACGGCAGTATCCATTTGGCCGTCTCTCCCCTGTACTGCAACCCGCGCACGCAGCGCTCCTCCCTCACCGACTGCTCCGCCACCTTATCCAAGGAGGTGGCCTCCTCCTCCGACGCCGCTCCTCATCCTCCGGCCACACGGGTCACCCACGTCCTCGGTAAGTCCGCTCTGCACACCCCTGATTCCCGTGCGGCGCGGTGCTGCCCAGTTATATCGCGCGCCAATGCCTTAGGTTAGCCGCGAAATCGCCGTTCCTTTCAAATGCGGGGAGGTGCGCCACGCGAATCGAGATGCTGTTTCTCCACCTGTGCTCTTGTGGCCTCTCTTTGTCGATTTCGCGAACTTGCAGGGTTGCTAGCTAAAGCAGGCTTTAGGCTGCCCCCCTTGCTGCGTGAGCCTTGATGGTCTGTTTGCTGCTACCTGCTCGATCTGTACCTGCTTGTTTAATTCAAATTTGTATTATGATTGTGCGTTATTTGGTAGGTAATCTCTAATACGTGTACATTCGATTACATATCATACGTTGTGCTCGTGGCGTTGATTGTCTCCGTGCCAAGTGCCAAAGCATATCGTTAGTGTTCGATAGTTTTCCTGTCTTGTTTACTTGTTGATGTGTTATTTTGCTTAGGAGTGGAAATATCCTCGGTTTAGTCTTTCAGCTATTCCTTGAGATGCTGGCACATGGTCTAGCAACCAATCCCTCAAGGGCCACTCGATGTCCAGTTACTTCAAGGGCGTCAAGTGCACCCTTGGGACTCGTCTCTTCATTGGGCTTCAACAGGGGATGCAAGGAAAAGGTTAAACTTTTCGTCAATGTGGATAGGTATAATACTGTATGCTTCTTCTGACCTCACCAGCTTTCTGTCACAGCATTTCTCTAGTTTATGCTGTGAGGTGAAACCTTACCACAGTCCTTCAATGCAGATACAAAAATTATAGTGCTCCTTTCTGTTATACGCAGCGAAGTTCCAGAATCACACCACTCGCAACTGCATCATTTGGTGACACAGACGACTTTTCAACTCGTAAGTATTTAATTGCTTATGTCTTTGACAAGAAAGCCTTACGTACTAGAGTCTTCAGATGTATTAACCATTTTTTGTCATATTGAATTATAGCAATCTGAAGTATGACGTACCATGGAACAGTTGGTTTGAGTTCATACAGATTACGAGTTTGTTTTTCTCACATGATTGATCTTAGATGGTAAAGCGTACTGTGGCCAAGTGCTAAAGTCACCTCATATCAATCACTAACTCATTTTCTTTATAATCTTGTTTTATGAAAAATCACATGTGCTGCTGCTTGCCCTATTGGTTTAGTCATTTGGAGTAGTTCATCTTTTGTAATTAACCTCTAGAATTATTTTTAACCACTTAATTCCTTCAGCCATCTTTCCTAGAATCCATGTGAAGGATCCATATCAGCGACTTGGTATCAGCAGGGAAGCATCTGAAGAAGAAATTCGAGCTGCCAGGAACTTTCTGACAAGCAAGTATGCAGGCCATAAGCCAAGCGTTGATGCAATTGAGTCTGCCTATGACAAAATCATCATGCAGAGTTTCTTTGATAGAAAGAAACCAAAAATGAATCTCAAGAAAAAATTGAAGGAACTTACTCAGTCACGTGCGGTCAAGGCTGTTCAGGGCAGGTTTCAAACACCATCTAGCAGAGTTATTTGGAAGACAGCGATAACTTTTGTCTTGCTTGGAGTGCTTACCCTCGTTTTCCCTACTGAAGAAGGGCCAGCTCTCCAGGTGTTACTCTCTTGTGCGGCAAATATCTATTTCCTCTATCAGAGGCTCAAAAGTGGATGGAAAGGATTCTTTTATGGGTATACTTTCTTCCCTTTCCATTGTTTTATTTCAACCTTTGGGTTGTTAAGTACATAGTTGAATTAATCTGTGATTAGTTCCATACAGTGCTATAGTGTTTGGTTTGGACTCCTATGCTCTGTATTCCGTATATGGACCTTTTGGTCTCGCCAGTAATATACTGGTGGACATCACAAATCCTAACATGATACTGGAGCCAGACTACCCAAATCTCGAAGCCTAGCAGCCACCACTATCCATTGCTATCCTGCCTCCAGGATGAATATCTATCTCCTGATAGTGGTGCCAAGAAACATCTTCTGGCAGCGCTGGATTCCTCCTCTGATCAGACACACCTTTTTTACCTGAGCCATTGCCACCAGCCCGCAACCATCTTCAACCCCTACAAGCCAGATGCTACATAGTTTCTATGTATAATACACAAGCATTTCTTCGTTCTCATATCCTGAAAGCAATCTCATCTGATGTCTTCATATCATCCATGCCTGGTGTGAGTTGTGACATTCTAGATTGATAGATGTCTTCCTGTATGCATGATGCATCCTTCAGAATATTCTGGGAGCTGTTTTTATCCCGTGCTGACCACCTTATAGTTTGCAATGGTAGAGCTTGAAGCTCAGATAACAATGAGCAGGGTGTAATAGTTGGATTAGGATTCAATCTGGCTTTGCTTGTTAACCCGTAAATTTTTCTGTGCACATTTCAGCATTGTAGTTTGGTAAGCATTCTGTCATGGGAGGAGTAAAGCACAAACTTGTTGTGGTGAAATTATGCTTCTCCAGTTGTCTCCTGTACTTAGATTATATTATGATTTTTAAGTTTTAATGAAGCCAATTTATTTTGATTACCTTGCATTTTTAGGATTCTTTAGATCAGTATTGGATCATTGCAAGCTTATCCTAACCTTTTGGCCTGGAAATAGAGATTAAGTAGCAGAATGCAACGGTGTTGACTGATGTATAGCATGTTTTAAGTGGACTCCGCATCTTATCTCAATGAAGTAGAATTTTGCAATTTCTCTTAGGTTATCAGTTTGCTGTTCTTGGTGCTCTATGTTATTATTAAGCTTCTATGTGCATTCTGTTTTAAGATTTACAAAAGGTAATGCATCTACATGATCTGTTCCTTATGCTGAGTTTGCTCTGATCTTTCAGGTTCGGATCCTTCTTTGCTTCCTGGCTGCTTGGCACATTCTTGATGGTATCTGTAATTCCGCCTATACTGTCTGGTCCAAGAAACTTGGAAGTGAGCACTGCGTGTCTTACTTATGCACTACTTTTTGTATCATCAACCTTCCTGAAGTAGGAAATCTGAGGTTGATATCAGGGCCCTCCAAGATGAGTTTCCCAAGGTGACCAAGTCGGAGACCGAGCGGCTAATCGAGAAGATGAAGGATGCCGCCTTAGCTTTGGTAGATAGGTTGGAGGTCTTAGTGCCTCCTTGTACTCCACCTGCTTAAATAAAGACTAGACTCTTGATTAATGCATGGGTGCCTTATCTAATTTTTGCGTATGTGAACTAGATTTTTAAAACTTATCGGGAATGTGCACTAAAGGGTAACGACAATGCGTGATACTTAGTGCTTCTGCCCCTTCTCCTAGCTCGAGTCAAAGAACGTTGCTGCTAACCGGGGATATTAGTCCGTCGGCCTTAGGTATAGTCGAGTGGGAGGCTCAGTGATCTTCGGGCACTAGTAGACGTGATAAGATATTTTCCTCTGTCTCGCAGGGTAGCAGTTTAGAAATCCTTCTCTTCAGGAGAGCAACACGAGCACTTGTGCATCATGCCATTGTTATCTACTTTAGTGCTACATAGCTGACCTAAATTTATCGGAATTTTCTCATGAAGCTAGTCAGTGGACCTTGTCGAGTACGTGGTTCCGACGAGCGTGTGATACTTCGCACTTTAGCTCTTCTCCTCAACCCGGGTCGGAAGCGTCACTGCTAACTTACACATAGAATTTTTGAAAACAATCGATGTTCTAGGACTCTCTAAGGACTTATCCATCCTCCAAAGCTAACCTAGACAACTTAGGCCGAGTGGACTCGACTACCGCGCAGGAGCTCGATCCTTTCGGGGATAGCTTGTCGTTGTTGCTCTGATTCTGAACAGGTCGTAGGATCAGGTCCACTACTCGGAGGATGTGTCCCCTAACAGTCTGGTTATGGCCGCCTTGGAGGGGTTTGTTGGTTCTCTAATAGGAGGTAGAGCCTCCGAACATATAGTCGATCATTCTTTGTTGTCTTGGAAAGGTATGTGGTCGGATTCATTGCCTGAGTTCGAGTCGCGGCTACGGATAGCGACCTGCGGTGCCTTTCCCTTGAGTTTCTCAGTCTCCGCTTGGAAGTTTTTCTTGAAGATTCGACATTGGCGAAGGTCATGTCTGTCGGTCTGGTGGAAGTCACACCGGACCTTGCTGGTACGCTATATATTCGCTTGTGGCTTGCCTTTGCCACGAGGTGGTCTAGGATGCTTGTCGGAAAAATTTGCCATGACTTCCCCAATCGTAGTCCTCTTCTCGCTGCATCCCTTAGAGGGCTTCTTTTTGCGCTTGTTCTTCGAGTCGATATGGAGCCCAGGCTAGGGACGCTCTGTGACTAGCTCTCGTTCCTCAATGAACAAGAGGGCTTCCTCGGCACTAGCTGTCTTGTCGGTGATGTCCATTAGCTCTTTGACCGTCCAAGGGGTGGCCATGATGACTTCTTCTATGCATGTGCGATTCCTGCATCCTCGAATAAAAACTTTGATGACATCATGATCGGTCACCTTTGGAATCATATTGCAGACATTGCTGAAGCGTTGGATGAACTGGCCCAAAGTCCCTTTGTCTGTTTGAAAGAGCAGGAAGAGGTCGTTTGCTTTGCCCGGGCGGATATACGAGCCCTGGAAGTTACCATAGAATTGACTGCAAAGTTGTTCTCATGAGTGGATTGATCTAGGCCGCATGGTTAGCCATGTTCTGGTAGTTGGCCATGGCCTTCTCATTCCCTTCAGCTACTTCAACAGCCGTTGTGTAGATCTGCAGGAACTCGATTGGATCGATAGACCCATCATACTTCTCGTTTGTTCCGGGTTTAAATTGGGACGGCCAATGGAGTCTCCTAAGTTCCAGGAAAAGGCCTGACATCCACTGATGACTCCTCGGCTGGATGTGGGCAACTTGCTAACAGGGGTCGAGGACTGAGCCTGACCTCGATACTGGTGGCGGGAAACCATCCGACTGAGTCTCTAGGCGCCTTCTCTGGTTGATGACTTCTCGTAGATCCGCAAGATGGTGGTTTTGGATCGGTGAGTTTCTAAAATATTGTCAAGGCCGTTCATCCTCCTGAGTTGTTTGGTTTCGGGGATGTCTCCCTTCCCGATCTGACTCGTCATGAGAAGTATGGGTGGGGACTTTTCTCCCATTAGAACTGTTGGTCGCAGCAGCTCAATGAGATGACTCAGCCTGTTCTCTAGCTTGTAAGATACTGTCCTCCATCTCCCGTAACCATTCTTTTCCCGCAAGGGTATTTAGGTCTGCGATAGGAGGTTGTCGGAGTTGGTGCTGGATCTCAGAGAGCTGCTTGGCAGTCCCAGAACTGAAGTGCTCGGCACCATATTGGGGGTGAGAAGTGTATAGACTAGCTTGCGCGAGGTCTCTTAGTGGGTCCTGAGGCGTTCTCTGAGGTAGAGGTTGGCTTCCAACGATCCATTGTAGATCTGTTACTTCATCCTCTTGATTAGGATTTTGCGAAGATCCTTTTCCATCCCCGATATCTAGAACCTCTCGGGGGCATGATCTGCAGAAAGTGTAGTCCAAATCCATCATAGATCTGTCATCAAAGGTGACCTCCAAGTAGTTTTGTCGACCTCCTGAGTGGTCGGAGCATGCCAGGGTTAATCCTGACATGGAACTTGCGTTGTGTTGGAGGGGTGTCCCCGCGCTACCCCGGACCACCGGCATACCATTAAAGCGTTGTGTAAATAGTTTAGATTCCTCTTCCAGGCATTTTCTACCTTAGAATGGCAAACTTGTAAATTCATCATCCTACCTCCACCTCCTCCTCTATAAATAGGGACCCAAGGCCAAGGGGGAGGGGATCTCATTTTCCCTCTTTCTCACTTTTGCAAACCTTAATTTGGGGAGAGAAACACGAAACCACTGCGCGAGGCCTAGCTGCGCTCGCTATCTTCTCCCTCATGTCCCTATGTATACCCCCGTAGGCCTGCATAACCGAACAGGGGTGCCTCTCTCTCATTGTCTAGACTCATGCCTACGACAGTTGGCGTCGACCGTGGAGATGTGAGCGAAAAGCCATGGCGCCTAAGAGGAGGAGCACGAGTGTGGCCAGGACAAACCACCGCACCGTGTGACCCGACATGTACCCCCGTGGGAGGTCATGTGAGCACCCCCCCAAAGGCCCATGTGCAACCTGCGCGTCCCTTCATGAGAGGTCCTCCGTGCGAACCCCTGCGGGAGGTCCTTTACGCGCACCCTGCGAGCACCCCCGCAGAGGTCCGCACGCAACATGATCACACCCTCACGGGAGGTCCTTTACACGCACCCCTACGTGTACCCCCGCGGGAGGCTTCACGCTTACCCCTGCACGCATTCCCGCTGGAGGTCCACGCACATCTGCAGGAGGCTCTGCGCACCTTGACGTGCACCTCTGCGTGTATCCCCACAGTCGGTGCCAACTGTCATATGTATGAGCCTAGACAATGAGAGAGAGGCACCCCGTTCGGTTACGCAGGCCTACGGGGCGCACATAGAGACATGAGGGAGAAGATAGCTAGTGCAGCTAGGCCTCATGCAGCGGTTATGTGTTTCTCTTCCCAAACTAGGGTTTGCAAAAGTGAAAAAGGTTTGCAAACTAGAGGAGGAGGTGGAGGTGGGATGAGGAATTTACAAGTTTGTAATTCTAGGGTAGAAAAATACCCGGAGTGAATTCTAAACTATTTACACAACGCTTTAATGGTATGCCGGCGGTTCGGGGTAGCGCGGGGACACCCCTCCAACACGTTGCTCATGCGAACACTTTGGCGATCGGGTGATCCAAATGCGACTTATTCGCCCATCAAGAGACTTACATCACTATCGGACTTATCTTCAGAGTAGAAATCGTCTAGATCTACTCGATCGTTCATCGACTCCTGATCAGTCGGAAGGGTGAAGTTGTCGTAGAAACCTTCGTCCGAGAAGCTGGATCTCGTTGCGATCTCTATCAATGGAAACTAGGCAACGTTGATTGAAGGAATCTCCACGGTCGGCGCCATCTATCAACGATCGGTGAACTGTCAATCTGACGTAATACGTGGTGAGAAAAGAGTGTAGGGGTAGGGACTCCTGGCACCAAGTCACACTTGTCGGGGACAAGAGATTCTATACAGGTTTGGGCTTCCCTCAGGATAACGACCCTACGTCTTGTTTGTCTTATATTGATCTCGAGACAAAATACAAGGGGGTATGACTAATCTAGATGAGATCTACTACTAGTCGGAGGTGGATGTCGAGGCTAGTCTTCCCTTCTATTTGCTCGGAGGTCTTCAGGCTAGGTTTTTTACTATCCAAGTCTCAATGTCTGATCTCTTAGGCTCTGTGTGATTGAGGCGTCTAAGTTTAGATGCCTTCTCTGCAGGGTCCCGTGGTCCATATAAAGAGGGTACGCCATACGGAGTATAGACTCGTCTCCGAGTAGTAATCCTTATCATCCTTAAACGTTGAGATTGACTTCCTTATTTAAGGAGTCCCTGACACCTGTGGGTGGTTTCCTTATCTTCCTAGAGACCCTCTCCGAAGCGGATACTACTCCGGATATCCAGGGTATCCCTAGGCCTTTGTGTATTTGTATACGGATACTGTCATCGTGTACGGTAGAGTTGTACTACTCGTCGTCAAATATTAAGTTACATCAAGAAAACAACAAGTTCTTATGCTACTGTTTGGCTAACTTTTGTTGAGAACAGGACAATTCATTGAAGAAATTAGATTGTTTGGCTAACTTAAGTTACATCAAGAAATCATGCCGCTCTCTCAACAAATGAGATTAATCTACAGAGAATTTGTTTCAACATCTGATTGGCATATTTATGCAATTGTTTCTCTAGGTTGTTGTTACTATCACCAACAAGTACTTATGCTCAGTGTTGGGGACAGCAGTATCTTTGTGTCTTGTATATCTCCCGGTAATGCACTATGTACACAACAGAGATTTTGAGAACGATCGAGCTCTGGAATTCCACCAGCATTGAAATGAGATTGGCATGCTTCGGCTTCTGTATGGCATAGCTGTCCTCAAGCGAGACAAATCATTAGATGCACTCCTAGCAAATTCATGGTTCTACAGTGCTTATGTATGCTTTCTACTCATGATTTGCGGTCACAAGGCAAGAAAAGTGAGTAGTAAATTCATGTATCTCTAGATGTAGTAAATTCTCTCCTTTGTAGTCACTGCATCTCCAACTTTTATTTTTTCAGGCAATCATGTGTTTCCTTGTTACAATGATCTTCTTGGTTACAACTCTTGTTATCATTCAACTTGAACTAAATGATGATACCATACAAAAATTGGAGTTGATATTAGGCATTCGGGGAATCATTTTGTTGCTTACATGCTATGTTATCTAGATTTTCGACATGGTGGGTGGTAAACACCTAACTTGTTTGCAATACATGTTATTTTTTGACATCTATGCTGTGATTTGTTTGTAGTATGAAGCCACTGAATCCCTACAATTGCTACTATACTTCTCAGCGTTGCTCCAAGATATTTTTTTCTCTCATACAGGCTATCGTCACTTCTATTAGTCATAGGGGTCAACCGTTTATGATGGTAAGAATATCCTTTAACTTGGTCATGCTCTTAGACAGTATGTGTCAAATACTACATAATTGTGCTTCTTTTAGATTTCTTGCACTATAAATATTGTGCTCTATCCCTTGAAGATCCTTCTGATATCATTGATATATCACAAAATGAAAATGAGATCTGGCAAAGTTGATGAAAACATCATTGTTGAGATCATTCAGGGGATCATCTCAATGTAAATTATTTGTTGATTTAGATGACCTGGAGGCTCAATGATACCCAAGTGAAGAGCATGATAGTACATGTGATGGTACTCTTGCTAACGCCTTCAACACTTTCTACAGTACAGTTGGACAAAAATGAGCTTTATTATTGGCAGTGGCAGCAGCAGCAGCAGAACTTGCAAGGTACTACATAGATAATAGTTTAATTTTGATTAAAAAAAAGCATATACCTATTTAAATTGATACTAATTTTGGTGTTGAATGCTATTGAAGAAGAGGATCAAATGAGTGAATATGGAAGTTCTTTTCAACTGCTCTTCGAGGATGAACTACAACAAGAAGATGCTCCACAAGGCGCTAAACTTGTTGAAATTTTGAAAAAATAGTTCGCTGAATGAAATTGAGCATAACATATTCAAATTGATTCTTTTTTATTGCTGATTTAGATAATGTTGTGGAACAAGATAACATGAGTGAAGATGGAGAAACGAAACTAGAGGTACATGAACATGATGCTTTTCAAGGTACTAAACTAATTGGTTGGTTACATGGAAGGGGAGGGCACCCTATTTATAGTTACAAACCTATTGGATTAGTGCCAAACGGCACGCATCCAAACCCTAAAACATAACTCTAGAAAAGTTTCAACAAATATCTCCTCTCTAGAGTTCTCTATAACTTTATCTAATTTCTAGATATTTTCTTATTTTATAACTTTTCTAAATACTACACCTAAAATATCTTGCTCTAGAATTTAGAAATTTTAGAGTTCTTTCTAAATATGTTCACCACGGTTATCCATGATTTCTTCTAGTGCTTTCTTCTCAAATATCTTCTCTTAAAATACTTCATAGTCTTCTAGAAGTTTCAAGTATGTATTGGTTATTTCTTAACATATATATTTGGTTATACGTGTTCACTAGATCGGGTGAGCGTGCGTCGCCGCGCTCGTGGTGCCGGCTGATCTATTGTGTTGGTGGCCATTTTGGGTTTGTGTTTAGTTGTTGGGCTTATGCATAGGCAGTTGGGTGGTCCGTTCTGTCCATGGGTAGTTGGCACCGTATTTAATCGGCAGTTGGCCATGAAGCAGTCGAAGGAGAGGGGAAAGACACATTAAAAGCCATAGAATCGGTGGTTCCTAGGTGCTGGGAACGGACGGGCGAGCCAAGCGGTGGCGACAGAGAGTGATGGCTGGTGTGGCAAGAGGTAATTTTTTGTTTCTATAGATAGCATTCTTCCAGGGTTTTGTTGCGGTGCTGCTGTGCGTTGTGGATTTGGTGCGATTGAAGACTACTTAGGTTCTAGGGTTTGAAGATTTAATGCTTTTTATGGTTTTCAACATAAGCAAAACATAAATATATTACGGGCAAACAAACCACGTATTCTCTCTACATTTCATTGGAAACTTCAGTATGTAGATTGGGTCATTTATTCTTTGGTGCTGTGATCCTATGACATCCCCCTTCACATAGGTATATTGGCCAAGAATACTAAGCAAAAGGGATTAGTATGGAAGGATTATTTTAATAGTCAAGATTTGACAATCTCAGGTAAACCCAAGGCCAGAGAAAGTCCCGGGCAGGTACGGGGATATAACTATTTATGACTGTATCAGTGAGACTTGAGAGTTTCAGTAGGGCTTATTAAGTCTAGATTAGGACAGAGAGGATAAGTAACCACCACGTTGTTGCGGAACTGAACATTCCAATCTTATTGCTTCTATAGATTGATAGGTGTTGGAAATCAAAGCCTGATCGTGATACATATTATTAATAATTTTGTTGTTGCAGTGATGTACAATAAGGGCCTTTTTTTATCGAGATCTGATCTGTTTGTTCTGTTGACATGTGGTAGGTGATCTAGGTATTATTCGTATTTCTCACAAAGTGATACTTGCTGAAGTTGCAAGAAAAATTAGAGGGACAGAGCCAAGATATGAATCATGGTCTGATGAGGGGAAGTACTGGTGTATGGCAAGAACTATTATCGCTACATTAGAGCTGGATACATCTGGTAAGTTGGAAGAGGCAACTGGAATGATGGCAAGTTCAATGGAAGAGGCCGAGGAGGAAGCCACTCGTGCCTTGTTGGAGTTCCTTAAAAAAGGTGTATAGGTTTGAGATCGATGATATGAATTTCATTGCACATACCAATAATGAACGGTGTAAGGAAAGGCTTGAGCAAGATATTTGCGTGGCTAGAGACATGCTTGATTGTGAGATCAGAAAGGGGAAGAAATTAGCAAAGGGCTGGGCAAAGGCACTCAATGATTTGAGTTTTGTGCAGGAAGCTTGCGAGGAAGTTTGCGGAAATGGTTTAGGTAATTTGCCTGTTGATTACATTGCTGGTTCAGAAACAGAGCTTATTTATGATGTATATTGCTTAATGGATTGGACTGAAGGCAAGGTTTATGAAGGGATTAGTAATCTAGAGGATGCTGTGAAGCTGACAAAGTAATAGGTATCATACGAGATGCATCGGCTGATGTAGGTCAGTAGTGGTTGATCGTGCCTGGCAGTGTAAGTTGAAAAGGGATTAACTTTTTGGTTTGTAGTTTCTGGTACGAAGGCAGGTTGCTGGTTTAGGTAGTAACTAGTGTGTATTTAAATATTCTGGTGTGTATGTGGCCATGTGTTTAGTTTTTGCTGGTTTCATGGTTAAATATTAAGTGTGTGTATATGTAAATTCTTTCGAATAGGCATGATGTTGCTTTTGCGTCTTGCTTCTGCCATCTGTAGATATTATGTTGAAGGTTAAATGGGTATTAAGACAGATTAATGCCTATGATGACGTGCAGGGCTCGAGGAATTTATGGAATACCCGGTAGGATAAGCTGTACAGGAAAAGAGATTATAAAGGATAGGTTGCGGTGTTCAGATGACTACTGCTTGCGGTATTTAGGTAGCTATGGCATGTTTTTCCTACCAGCAGTAAACTTGGAACGCTTCTTTTCTACTGTTGGATCATCTGGAAGGTATGTGACAGCCTTCTATCCAATACAAAAAGTTTGGTCTGTTATGCATCTAGGATGACGCGCACACTGTATGTACAAAAAAAAATCTAGCAACCTATTTATGGAAGGTCCATAGGAAGATATATATGCGTTAGGTACGAAATTCACCAAGCAAAGGATACGCAGCATTGCATCTGTAGTAAGAGCAAATATTTGTCTAAACCGTGGAAAGCAAAAGCATAGTAAAAGATAAACAAGACCAGACATTAGCAGGGTTTAAAGAAGTCATGGTACTTATGTTTACATCGCAGAATAAGTAGAAGATAAGTTGTACGGGAAGTCCAAGTGGCTGGTGCTTAGACCAAACTGTTGTCAGAGAACAACATACCAATATAAGTGCATACTAATTAGTTCATTACAGAGCGGGGGGAGGGGGGAGCAGCGATGGTCCCCTTTTAGACACATAATATCCATTTGCATAGATCCAGCCAAAATGATTCATTACTACGGCTTCTGAGCGTGATGAGCCAAAAGAGGTCCTAAACTGATGGACTGCGTACGCGCAGCGCATTATTGACCGGAGCCAAAAGAGGTCTTAAAAGGCTTCTTGACTGGAGCATTATTGTTTTTTTCAGCTAGCAATCTGCAAATCCAGTTATAGACATAAATCAGCATGTGTTGAGGAGGCAAATAGCCATCCGTGATATTTGCATGCTTACCTCTTAGGAGCCTTGGTTTTTGTGTCTGAACTTGCATCTGCAAGAGCCTCTGTGCCTAGATTTCTGGTGCTGCTTGGTCTTATATAAAGATGCAATAGCATGACCGTATAGTTATACGCACAATTAATGGTAGAAAAGTGCAATAAGGGAAGAAGGAAGATGCAACAACACCGGTATGGTTCGTCGGGAATCTGGTTGAGTCTCAGCAGATGTTGCTAGCACATTAGACTGATCGACGCCAGAGGTTTTAGGGGCATTAGCGCCTATGCTATCAGTTATCTGGAAGATAAGAGTATATGAGATATGTAGAACTGTAAATGGAAAAGAGAAAAGATGAGTGTTACGATTGCATATCAAACAAATGAGCATATTAAGGAGCATACAGCTGTATTGAAAGGCAAGATCTGAGATGTGCCAGGAGTTGGGGCTGTTGCAGTTAGTTCTTTAGAGGTAGAAGGAAGTGTGTTGAACTCAAAGGCTTTTGCTTTTGGATGGATAGTTTCTATGTTGTTGATTTGGAATGCGATATAACCAAATTGGAGTCCTTTTTCTGCAATGCTGACGTTCAGGGCGTACTTTTGCGTGACAAGCGCTGATATTTCAGCAGGGATAGCATATGGCCTGCGTGTAGCTGCACGTATGAGAGCATCGACTTGCTTTTCAATAATCTGTTCGGCTACCTCGGCGAAGAAGACGAATTCTGTCTCCCCAATTCCATCAATGCCAAGCATACAAATTTTATATCTAAGTTACAACAATTACATTAGAAAATAGAGGAGGCTCATAACATACTGTCGGCGTAGAGACGCCTCTAGCGGTGGTCCGGTTGGACCCCCTTTGGGATTCGGCCGGGGGCGCAGTAGAGTTTCTCTTATGAACCGAGACGGATCGAGAAGGGGATGGATCGGATGCAGAAGACACAGAGGTTTTACCCAGGTTCAGGCCACCCGGAGGTGTAACACCCTACGTCCTGCTTTGGTTTTCGTATTGATCTGTATGGGATTACAAGGGGTATCTCGCTTACAGTAAGGGTTCCTCCCTCAGTGCTCTAACCCTAGCTGCCTTGCTCAAGGAACCAGCCGGAGAAGAAAGCCCAGCCGAGCAGATGTGTGTTTGTTTGATTATTTAGCTAACTTTCGAACCAATCCTCTAACCCTTTGCATGGCCTTGGGCCTCCCCTTATATACTTGGGAGGTTTCCACAGCGGCCAGAAGGGTCCTAACGGTGACGTGGGCGCAACAGGGCGACCCACGCCCTTCATTTAATGCACGGCACCGACTTCCGCGCGGGGCGCATTCTCGCCATGCTTTCCGAACAGGGGATCTGACACCTTTTACTCCCGGTGGGTCCCGCAAACGGAGACTTACCGGGCTCCTTCTGACGGAACGGGTGAAACGCCCATTCCTGGGCCCCAGGAGCCAGCGACCAAGCCCGCGCACCGGGGCGCGCGGTGACGCGACCCAAGGGGGGTAAAAAGCGTGACAGCGACAGGGGCGTGCGGTGCGGCGCGCCCAGTCGGTCAACAGAGCTGTCAGACGGGCCCATCATCACGCGGAAAGTGATAGGCAGAGGAACCTATCGCCTGAGCGGGTGGGGCCCGGCCTGACCGCCATCATGCCCTCATAGGGCTTAGGATTCCTTGCCGAAATGACATGCATTAAATGCCAATGCCAGAGCAGAGGCTTGCGGGGGAAGCTAACCTCTTGATGACGAGGCCGGAGGCGGGCCCCACAGGGGGACCCAACGACCCCGAGCCCTACGTCCCCGAGCGGCCTCTTCAAACGCGAGGGGTGCCAGCTGTCCCAGGGCGTCCCCGAGTGACCCCGAGCGCTCGGGGAGCGCTCGCCGGGAGATCACTCGGGACCCCTACGGGCGGAGCTCTGAGGGGAACGCTCGGGGGGATGCCCCGAGCGCTCCACTGGGGCCCACGCACCCGGGAACGCCGGGCACTCGGGGAAGGACCCCGGGTGCTCCCTCGATTCTTGAGCCTTGGGCTCTCGGGAGCCCAAGGCCCTTTCAGACGGTGACCCACGGGCGCGGCGCTCGAGGAAGGCCCCCGAGCGCCCGGACCTGAGCGCCGGACCCACTTGGCGGCCGGGGCAAGGTCTACTCCGACCCGACCGCCACGTGGCTCGCTCCGCGGCGCTCTGGTTGGCCTCCGCTGGCGGTTTGGGGGACCCTGGGCCCCATTCCGCCGACAGTAGCCCCCGGCCTTGTCTCCCAGAGATGGCCCGACGGGCCGCGACTGGGGATAAGGCCTTCTTTTGTTGGGCCAAGCGGGGATGTCGGCCCATCTTCACGCGCCCTGCGGAGGGGCGCTTTTAATGTGCGCGGGGAAGGCGCGCGACTCTTCGCGCCGCGCGCTGGCGGTTGCGTGCCCCGGGCTTCGTGCGGCCGAATCTTCACTGCCATATGACAGCAAATTCGCAGGCCATGATTACACGTCCTCCGGGTTTCGCGCGGCCGCAGTCTCACCGCCAACGGCAGCGATCTGACGACCCACGATTGCACGAAAAACGCTGCATGCGGGCGGTTGATCTTCTGAGGAAGTCTTTTTCTTTAAAAGAAAGACCGACCCCACACCTTTTCAAACTTCCGACTCCTGCGCAAACACTTCGTCTCCCAAAGCTTTTGCGCTAGCTTCGTCTTCTTCCTCTCGCCGCCACCCTATTCGCCTCCGGAAAACTTTCTCTCTCCACCACACCGCCGCCACCATGACTCGCCGCAGGAACCGCCCTACCTCCCCGGAGCCGGAAGCCGTGATCCCCAAGTCCCGCCTCATCAATGAGGAGGCGATGGACAAGGTTCGGCTGCTGGCAGTACCGGAGGGTCGGCCGGACCCAACGGTGGTGCGGCCGGCAACGTTCCCGCCGGAGCCACGGGAGAACGAGACGGTGATCTTCATCAGCTTTCTCGCCGCCGGGCTCCTTCCGCCGTTCTCGCCGTTCTTCATGGCGATCCTAGAGGATTATAGGATTCACCTCCTGCATCTCACCCCCAACTCCGTGGTGGTGCTGGCGATCTTCGCCCACC
Source organism: Stipa capillata (assembly GCA_019208055.1). Lineage (NCBI taxonomy): Eukaryota > Viridiplantae > Streptophyta > Magnoliopsida > Poales > Poaceae > Stipa > Stipa capillata. The sequence continues at coordinate 189,247 of JAGXJF010001154.1, forward strand.
TCTGCGAGATGTTTGTGGGGGTGATGCCGTCGGTGGCCCTCTTCAGGCACTATTTCATCCTCCGCACGGTCGGGAAGAGCCGGGGCTCCGCCCGAGTGGAGGTCAGCGGCAGCGTGAACTTCCAGCTCCGAGCGAAGGTTGCCGACCCCTACATTCCGCAAGATCTGCGGAACAAGTGGGACGATTGGCGCCAGAGCTGGTGTTACGTCAACACCAACCCGGCGGAGATGCTTCTGCTTCCCGAAGCGCCGGCGGAGCACCGCAAGACGTGGGAGTTCCTCGGCGACGGCGACAAGGACCTCTGGGTGGTGGTGCAGCGCATCTCCCAACTCCGGGAGCTGGGCTTGACCGCCACCATGGTCGTCGGCGACTTCCTGCGCCGCCGGCTGGCGCCGCTGCGGGAACGCAGGCGGCCGGCGTGGCAGTATACCGGCGACCAGGATTATGGTCGGACGATGGTCGGCGCCGACACGAACCTGGGCGAGGAGGAGATGGCGGCCAACCTGAGGATACTGCTCGGGGTCTCGGACGTCTCGCTCGCCGAGCTGCCGCGGCCGGACTTGCCTCTCTGCGTCGACGCGGAGCGACAGGCCATCCTGGCTATGATGCCAACGTGCGATGCGGAGGGCATCGTGAGCCCCCCGAAGGACGGCGCGCGCAGGCCGGCCGGGTCCATCCGGATCTTCTCGAGTGAGGAGGAGGCGGAGGCGGCGCGGGCAGCTAGGGCACCGAGCGCCTCGGTCGTCGCCCACGACCCGGCCGACCCGAAGGGCAAGGGGATCGCGCCTCCTCCCCCGTCTTCCCCCGCCACCGCGGCCACAAGCGCTGAAGCCAAGGCTGCCAGCACCGCCGGCCGCGGGGCGGCACGCGACGGAGATGGGAAGCAGCCGCGCCGGGCAAGGATCATCCGGGCCGGGACCCTCCGGGCAGCGCCCCGTCGGGCCACCGCCTCCGCCGCCCCCGCCGCCCGCGCGCCCTGCGGCGCCGGGGGCCGGCAGCAGCTCTGGGCAACGGACCTTCGGGCAAGGGTCTTCGGGGCAGCGGCCCTCTGGACCGCTGCCTCCACCGCCTCCGCCAACCGCGCGCCCTGCGGCACCGGGGGCTGGAGGCGCCGGGCAGGGATCCTCGGGGCAACACCCCTCCGAGCAACTCCCTCCGCCGCCTCCGCCGCCCGTGCGCCCTACGGCGCCGGGGGCTGGCGGCGGTTCTGGGCGAGGGCTTTCCGGAGCTGCGCCGACTGGAGGTTTATCGGCGGCGGGCACAGGTGCCGCCGCCGGACAGAAAAGGAAGGGCCCGATGTCGCCTCCTGGCGTGGGGCGCCAGGTTCCGAAGGGCTCGTGGCGGTAAGCGAGAGCTTTCCCCCCACCTTTTCTCCTTTTTGGTTAAGAGTTTTGCTCGGGCACTGACCCGAACTTGGCTGTGTTTGCCTTTTCAGGGAGAGCAAGAAATCTCGGCCGTCCCCGAGCTCTCCTACTGCTCCGAGGGCTCCGCCAGCCCCGAGCGCGACTGCGGGCCCGAGAGCTCCGGAGGCTCCGAGCGCGGCAGCCGTTGCGAGCGGGGCTACAGCTCCGAGCGGCCCTTCGGCTCAGAGCGAGCCGGCGGGCCCGCCCCCGAGCGCGCCTTCCGCTCCGAGCGGTCCCACGACCCCGAGCGGGCCGGTGGACCCGACACCGAGCGGGGCTGCGGCCCCGAGCGATCCCCCGGTCCCCGAGCGGTCCCCCGGCCCCGAGCGCGCCTACTTCCCCGAGCGCGAGCCCAACCCCGAGCGCGATGCCGGCGCCGAGAGCTGAGGCCACCTCAGGAGAAGAGGCTGCCCCGAGCGCGGATACGGCCGCGCCGGAGGCAACGGAGATGCCAGAGGCGATGGAGAGCGCCGTCCCGGCGGAGGAGGAGCAGCGTGTCGCCGAGCCCGAGGGGCGGGCGGCGGCACTTGGACAAGAGCTGGCCCTGGTGGAGGGGCCCGAGGGGACCCGACCCGAGGAAGGGGCCGGGGCCTCGACCGTGGCCGGGCGTCCCGAGCCCCAACAGGAGGAGGAGTCCGAATTTTACGACGTCCTCGTCCTGACAGGGTGGAGGCCCGCCGCGCCCCGAGAGCAGCCGTCTCGGAGGGTCCCCGCCGATGTGTTTGACGCGGCGCATGCGGCCATCGACAAGATCCAGGAGGACCTTACCTCTAAGGAGAAAGCCTTAGAGGAGCGGGAGAAGTCCTTGGACGAGCGGGAGGGGTCCTTGGAGGACCGGCAGGCCGTGCTTGCGGAGGCGGCGGGAAAACTTCTTGACGCGCTCTCGCATCGCCAAGCGAGAGCACGAGAGGGACACCGCCGACCTCGAGCGCCAGCGGGAGAACGTGGACGAGATGAGGAGGGAGGCCATCTCGCGCCCGCGAGAGCTCAATCGGCTGGAGCGGGACCTCAACCGGCGGGCCTCGCTGCTCAAACCGCGCGAGCGGAACTTGGAGGCGCGGGAGAAGCGCGTCGACGAGGAGCGGGCGCGGCTGGAGGAACGCGCCGACGACCTCACTCGCCGGGAGGATCAGCTCCAACTCCGGGAGAGTGAGGCCGACACGAAGGCGCAGGAACTCAGCCGCCGCGAGCAGGAGCTTGAGGAGGGGGCCAACTCGCTGGAGGCTGAGGTCCAGACGCGCGTCAAGGCCGCCCGCTCGGAGCTCGCCAAGGAGATGGAGGACCTTCGCACGGAGGTCCGAAACCTCCAGGAGCGGCTCGAGGACTCGCGCATTTCCAAGCGTAATGTCCAAGCCAAACTTCAGGAGGTGGAGGAGGCGAGGAAGCGCGAGGCTTCGGAAGCGGCCACGGCGCTGACGGAGTTGGAGCGGGAGAATGGGCGGATCCTCCACGAGCGGCGGGAGTCGGCGCAGCTGATGCGGGAACTCTTCTCCCGCGCGAAGGAGGCCGTCCTGGTCGCTGGGCTTGGCGAGGCGTCCTTGCCGGGGAGGATCGACGACAACCCCGGGAACCTCGCGCTGGGCTTCCAAGACATCACAGAGCGCCTTGAGGGACTCGGCGAGGCCGTGCGGAGTCGGCTCGAGGAAAAAGGCCGGGAGTTGGCGGTCGTGGTGGCGGAGCACACTTTGACGTGCTACCGCAGCCGCGACCCTAACTTCTCCTTGGAGCCAGCCTTGGAGGGGGTCGACGAGGCCGGCGAGGAGGAAGCCCGCAGGGCGGTCCGTGGGGCGGCCGAAGAGATCGCCCAGCGGTTTGCCCGCGAGGAAGAGCCCGGCGACGGCGGCGGCGATGGCGCCGGCGAAGCGTAGCTCCTCCTTTTATCTTCTTTTTGTTGTTCTTAGCTCGGGGCGAAGCCCCTTTGTAAGAACTTTTGCTTGAAGTTTTTGTAATGCAAAGGACTTTTGGCCCGAAGCCCTTTGTCCCTTGCTTTTTTCTTGTTATTGTACTTGCGCTGGAACTTGCTTCTTTTCCTTGCTGCTTCGGGCGAAGCGTCTGGCTCTTGCTCGGAGAACGACGGAGAAAGGTCCTCGGGTCCCCCGAAGGCCCCAAGCCCCCGAGAGCTTGACGCGTCGCTGCTGAAGCAAGGAAAATTCCACCCTCGGGACGCCAAGTGTCCCTGAGCTGAACTCTTGATTTCTCGCTTGCCTGCAAAAGACTGCCCAAGTCTTTGCGCTCGGGGCAATTGTTGGGACGAGCAGTTATTGGCATATGTCATGCTAACCGTAGGATATTTGCGTACTTTTTCTTATTTTGGAGAGCTTTCATTTTTACACGACAATGTTCCCTTGTGCCTCTGGAACGCTACGGGGAAACCGCCGGGCGCGGGCAGGAGCGCGTAGGGTACTTGGGCGGCTTAATTGCCAGGCTGATATCGAGGGTTAAGGAACCAGGCAAGACACCAGGGCTTTGAGCGGACAACCCGAAGCACTCCCCGTGACTCTCGTCGCTACCTTCAGGTAAACCCTTCGCGAGTACAGACGGCACTTGAAAAAATTGGCGAGTGAAAACTATTCGCTCGTGCGATGCCCGGAGCTTTAAAAACATATGGGAAAAGATTTAGAAGCTTAACTTAGGGATTAGGCTCCTTGTTGTATTTGTGCCCCGAGGCTTATCATTGATGCAACGAGCGGTACCCGAGCACTCCGTCAGGGTGAGCCTGCTTACTTAATGAGCAATTATATAGCTTACTCAGCAAAAAAGGACCTTTTCCGTGGATCTTTCGAGGGCTCGCCTGTCGTCACGGCCCGCGGGTTTTCGGGACTGCCAGCCTGTCCTGAGCACAAAGAGTGAGGCTACCCGAATGACACGTAGTTGGGTAGCGCTCGGGGTTGCTGACCAGCAGAGCACGGGTGGCCAGGGGCTTATTTGCCCTGACTCGGATGTGCTCGGGGTACAGCTAAAACACCCGAGTGTCTTACGGCCCGCGAACAGTCATTGGACTCGCTCGACCGCTCGTACTCGGACGGGTGGGGCCTACTCGCACCGTGGGTGGACTCGGGGTCCCGAGAAAAACGCAGAAAAAGACTAGTTTGCTGGATAGCGAGAGGATATTGACATTGAACATAGAAATCGACATTGCACAAGGAATTCATACAAAGGGAAATTGCATTGTTGTATTGATAATAATGCTAATTTAATAGCTTGGGGTACAAAGGAGCCCCCGAGCGCTGGTGCGAGCGCGTGGGATACTCGGGTGACCTTTGGCCGGACTGCTGCTCGGGGTTAAGGAACCAGGCCGAGCAGCCAGGGCTTAGGGTGACAGACCCGGAACTTCCCGCGACTCACTTTTGGCACTCGGGGAGCCGACCCTAAAAAAGCAAAAACTTACCGGGCCATTCACAGGAAAAACTTGCGCAAGAGCTCGATGTTCCATGCGTTGGGCAGCGGCATCCCATCTTCAGCAGCCAGCCTCACCGAGCCTGGCCGAGTGACCCTGGTCACTCGGTAGGGTCCTTCCCACATGGGGGAGAGCTTGTTCTTCCCTTCCCGCGTCTGGACGCGGCGAAGCACCAGGTCTCCGACTTCAAGAGACCTCGGCTTGACGCGGCGCTGATGATAGCGCCGGAGACTTTGTTGATATCTGGCAGCGCAGAGGGCAGCTCGGCACCTGTGTCCTTCAAGGAAGTTGACGTCTTCAAGCCTGCGCTGATCTTGCTCTTCCTCCGAGTACGCCGCGACCCGAGGGGACCGGAAAGCGAGCTCGGAGGGGAGGACTACTTCCGTCCCGTAAACGAGGAAGAAGGGGGTTTCGCCGGTCGCCCGGCTGGGGGACGTCCGGATTGACCAAAGGACGGCCGGGAGCTCTTCTATCCAGCCGGCTCCGCATTTTTTTAGTCTGTCGAACGATCTTGTCTTGAGCCCCCGAAGGACCTGAGCGTTCGCGCGCTCGACCTGTCCATTGGCTCGGGCGGGTGAGCGACAGAGGCGAAGCAAATTTCTGTCCCGAGGGCTTGGCAGTACTCGAGGAAAGCATCACTCGTGAACTGAGTGCCGTTGTCGGTGATGATGCGGTTAGGCACCCCGAACCGGCTCATGATGCCTCGGATGAACTTGATCGCTGACTGCTTGTTGATCTTGACGACTGGCTCAGCTTCCGTCCACTTTGGTGAACTTGTCGATGGCGACATAGAGGTACTCGTAGCCCCCGATTGCTCGGGGGAACGGGCCCAAGATATCCAGCCCCCAGACCGCGAAAGGCCACGAGAGGGGGATGGTGTGGAGTGCCTGAGCGGGCTGATGTGTCTGCTTGGCGTGGAATTGGCAGGCCTCGCAGCGTCGAACCAGCTCAAAGGCATCCTCGAGGGCTGTCGGCCAGTAAAATCCTTGCCGAAAGGCTTTACCAACCATCGTGCGAGACGATGCATGGCTATCGCACTCGCCCTCGTGGATGTCCACGAGCATGTCGTGGCCTTCTTCCCGGGAGATGCATTTCATGTGAATGCCGTTGGTACCGCGCCGATAGAGGTCCCCTATCTACGAGCGCGTACCTTTTTGATTGCCGCGCGATTCTTTCCGCAACGGCTTCGTCTTCGGGAAGGATGTTTTCTTTCAGGTATCCTCGGATCTCGGAGATCCAGGAGGTGTCCTGAGAACAGGTGGCAAGCACGAGGTGCTCGCCCGGCGGCGGCATGACGGGAGGATCTCCCACTGAAGGCGCCACCTGGGTAGACTCGCCTTGGCGCGAGGTTCCCCCTTCGTCTTGGTCGGCGGCCTCGACGGACGGCCGAGAGAGCCTTTCTTCAAAGGTCCCAGCTGGAACCGGCTCCCTGAGAGGAGGCCAGTCGCGATAGGGCGTCGGCAGCGTCGTTGTAGCGGCGAGGAATGTGCTAGAGCTCCAGCCCATCAAAGCGCCGCTCCAACTTCCTGACTTCGCTCAGGTATGCCGACATTTGAGGATCCGAGCACTGGTACTCCTTTGACACCTGATTGACGACTAACTGGAAATCGCCTTTGACGAGCAGACGGCGAATCCCGAGGGATGCGGCGGCGCGCAGCCCTGCAAGGAGGCCTTCGTACTCTGCCATGTTGTTGGTGGCGCGGAAGTGCAACTGCACGACGTACTGGAGTGTCTCACCTGTCGGGGAGGTGAGAACCATTCTAGCCCCCGCGCCCTTGAGCGTGAGGGAACCGTCGAAGTGCAGAGTCCAATACTCGGTTCCTCCTTGTCCCGGGTTGGCGGAGAGTTGCTCGCTTTCGTCTTCTGGCACGGGCGTCCACTCGGCGACAAAGTCGGCCAGAGCTCTGCTTTTGACCGCGTGGTTATTGACGAAGCGCAGATTGAACTCCCCGAGCTCGATGGCCCACTCGACAACTCGCCCAGTGGCCTCTCGGTTACGGAGGATGCGCTCGAGGGGGTAGGACGTAACCACCTGCACCTCATGCGCTTGGAAATAGTGCCGAAGCTTTCCTCGACGCGACGAGCACTGCGTAGAGTAGCTTCTGAGCTTGAGGGTAGCGCGTCTTGGCATCGCGCAATACTTCGCTGATGAAGTACACGGGATGCTGCTGGAGGCGCACTTGGGAAGGAGGTCCCTCTGTCCCAGCCCCCGAACGGTTGACCTTGCTCCCGAGCAAGACGGGTTGCTTGGGCTCGCTCGGGAGGTGGGACTCAGCGTCCCCCTCGGGAACGTGGTTGCTCGGGCTCGAGGCCCCGAGAACCCCGCTCGCTCCCCCGAGAGCTTCGCCCGGGGGCTCGCTCTCGGGGGCCCCTGCTGACTGCTCGGGGTCACCGCTCGGGAGCGGGGGCCCGAGAGCCTTTGCCTGTTCGGGGGGTGGCGGGAGCTCGGACCCGACCTCCCGCTCGACGACGAGGACAGCGCTCACCACCCGGGGCGTCACCGAGAGGTATAGGAGCAGAGGCTCCTCGGGTCTTGGCGCCACCAGGACCGGAGGTGAGGTGAGGTACTTCTTGAGGCCCTCGAGGGCCTGCTCGGCTTCTAGGGTCCACTCGAAGTGGCCCGACCTCTTGAGAAGCATGAACAAAGGGAGACCCCGCTCCCCGAGCTTGGAGATGAAACGCCCCAAGGCGGCCATGCAGCCCGTTAGGCGCTGCACGTCCTTGAGACGAGCCGGCGGGCGCATCTGGTCGATGGCCCGGATCTTCTCGGGGTTGGCTTCTATGCCTCGGCTCGAGACCAAGAAGCCGAGAAGCTTGCCGAATGGAACCCCGAAGATGCACTTCTCGGGGTTCAGCTTCATACGAGTACCGCGGAGACTGTTGAAAGTCTCGGCGAGGTCCTCGATGAGCATCTCCTCGCGTCTTGATTTGACGACGAGGTCGTCGATGTAGGCCTCAACGTTGCGACCTAGCTGCGACTGCAAAGTAATACGCATAGCCCGCTGATAGGTCGGGCCAGCGTTTTTCAACCCAAAAGGCATGCGGACATAACAAAAGGTCCCCGCAGGGGTTGTAAATGAAGTTTTTTCCTCATCCTTTACAGCCATGCTAATCTAGTGATAACCAGAGTAGGCATCTAAAAAACAGAGGAGATCACACCCTGCGGTGGAATCTACTATCTGATCGATGCGAGGTAAAGGAAAAGGGTCTTTCAGACAAGTCTTGTTGAGGTCGGTGTAGTCTACGCACATCCTCAGCTTGCCGCTCGGTTTGGGCACGACAACGGGGTTGGCGAGCCATTCGGGGTGGAGGACCTCCCGGATGAAGCCGGCCGCGAGGAGCCTGCTGACTTCATCGCGGACGAACTCCTGTCGCTCTGGTGCTTGACGGCGCACCTTCTGCCGGATAGGCCGAGCGTCGGGACGCACGGCGAGGCGATGCTCAGTCACTTCCCTAGGGACCCCGGGCATGTCGGACGGTTGCCATGCAAACACGTCAGCGTTTGCCCGGAGGAAAGCGACGAGCGCGCCTTCCTATTTGGCGGCCAGGCGGCCGCCGATCTTGACGGTCTTGGACGCGTCTTGTCCAAGGACCACCTCCTTCACGGGGACGGAGTCGTCAGCGGCGACTCTCGCCTTGGTCGGGGGCGGAGCCAAGGACTCGGGGAGCTCGGGAGCGTCGTCAACGGCCGCGGCAACTTTGGAGAAGAGTTGCTCGGCGCAGGCGACGGAGCCCTGGATGTCGGCCGGCACGGTGATGGTGCCGTTGGGGCCCGGCATCTTGACCGTCAAGTAGGCATAATGGTACGCCATCATGAACTTGGCGAGCGCCGGACGCCCCAAGATGCCGTTGTAGGGGAGCTCGAACTCGGAAACATCGAAGATGATGTTCTCGGTCCGGTGGTTGCCCTTGGTGCCGAAGGTGACCATCAAGGACACCTGGCCCAAAGGCAAGGTGAGGCCGGGGGAGACGCCGTAGAACGGCAACGTCGGCTTCAGATCCCCCCGGGGTACCTGCATCTTGCCAAACACCTCGGGGGACAGGAGGTTAAGTCCCGCGCCCCCGTTGACCAGCATGCGGGTTACCTTGATATTGCAGATGGTGGGGGAGACGACGAGCGGGAAGCGGCCCACGCCCGAGATATTCTCGGGATGGTCCGAGCGGTCGAAAATGAGCTGGGACCCCGACCACTTGAGCGTTCGGGACGCATCGGCGCTCGGGGTCGCCGAGCACACCTCACGTGCCAGGAGCTTGAACTGACGGCGTGAGGTGGGCGCGAAGGCGCCGCCGCTGATGCACGCCACCGCCTGCGGCTCCTGGAAGCCGAGGTCTTCCTCCTGCCCATCGGGGTCGTCGCCGCCTTCGGTGCGGCGCTCCTCCCGTTGCTTCTTGTTCCTCTCGGAGAGGTACTTGACCGTCCGGCACTCGGAGAGATCGTGCCGGTTGGTCTCGTGGATAGGACACCACAGGCCCGAGCTCGGCTGGGGAGCTCGGGGTGGCTTCTTGCCGCCGCTCGGCCCGGCGCGCGGAGGCTTACGAGGCTTGGCCTCCGCCGCAGCGACGGGCTCGGACTTACGCTTCTTGCCCTTCTTGTCCCGCTTCCCAGCGGGGCGAGAGGGGCCGGCGCCGTCGACCGCTGATTGGTCGGGGCGCGGGTCGTGCCAGGCACGGGCTTCAGCTGCCTTAGCGCACTTGTCCGCGATAGCGAACAAGTCCGCGGTGGACTGGATGTCCCGAGTGCCCATCTTCTCAAGCATCTTTTCGTCGCGGACTCCCTGATGGAAGGCAACGATGACGGCCTGAGGGGTTATCTTGGGAATGGTGTTGCGCACCTGGCTGAAACGCTGGATGAAGTGCCGCAATGTCTCCCCTTTTCGCTGGCGGAGAGCGTGGAGATCGCTCTCCGTGCCAGGGCGCTCGAAGGTGCCCTGGAAGTTCGCCACGAACTGGTGGCACAGGTCTGCCCAAGATGAAACAGAACCTGGGGGAAGGTTCATGAGCCAGGACCGGGCCGATCCCTTCAGGGCCATCGGGAACCAGTTGGCCATGACCTTCTCGTCGCCTCCAGCGGCCTCTACCGCGGTGGGGTAGATCTGGAGGAACTCTTCGGGATGGAAAGATCCATCGTATTTCTGCGGCAGCTCTGGCCGGAACTTGTTCGGCCAGGTGACGCGGCGAAGCTCGGCGGTGAAGGCCTGGCAAACCCGTCCCACAACGGGGGGTGCCGGCCTCCCCACCCTGCTGGACGCGACGGTGCGCCCGGGAGTGCGCGCGGCCGGCGGTAGGGCCGGAGGAGGATTGGCCCTCGTCCACCCTATCGCACTCGCGCTGGCGCTCAATGATGGTGCGCGCGTCGACACCTTCCCTCCGCCTGTCAAGGCGGTGGCGAAGGTCCTGGGCGTTCCCCCGGGCGGGAGAAGCGACCGAGGGAGGAGATGCACCGCGCCGGCCGCCGGCCGACCCGCGCTGTGGACGCGGTGGCACCGGCGGTGAAGCCACGGAGGGGCCGGCGCGGGTGCTGCCACGTCCGGACGATGCGTGGCTGCTCCTGGCCGCCGCTTGGCGATGGGCGGTGCCGACCAGGTCGGCAAGGTCCTGGAGCCACGGGCTCACAGGGGACGCAGCTTCCACCGGGACGGGAGGATGCCGGAGGAGGAGCTGCGCCGCCTGCAGCGTGCTCAACTCCCCGGGATCCGCGAAGTCTAGCCGGCGGCGAGGCGGCAACGGTGGGGCAGACCCGGAGGGCCGCGCACGCGCACGCAGCTCAAAGGCAGCCATCGCCGATGTGCCACCAGACTCGTTGTCGCCCCCTTCCGGGTTGGAAGGATCCGACTCAGATGAAGGTCCGGACAGGCTCACCCTTCCGCCACCGGCAGGCGGACGGGAATCCGCCATGGAGGTAGGTTCGAAGAAAACCCTAAGCGCCCCCTACCTAGCGCGCCAGCTGTCGACGTAGAGACGCCTCTAGCGGTGGTCCGGTTGGACCCCCTTTGGGATTCGGCCGGGGGCGCAGTAGAGTTTCTCTTATGAACCGGAGACGGATCGAGAAGGGGATGGATCGGATGCAGAAGACACAGAGGTTTTACCCAGGTTCAGGCCACCCGGAGGTGTAACACCCTACGTCCTGCTTTGGTTTTCGTATTGATCTGTATGGGATTACAAGGGGTATCTCGCTTACAGTAAGGGTTCCTCCCTCAGTGCTCTAACCCTAGCTGCCTTGCTCAAGGAACCAGCCGGAGAAGAAAGCCCAACCGAGCAGATGTGTGTTTGTTTGATTATTTAGCTAACTTTCGAACCAATCCTCTAACCCTTTGCATGGCCTTGGGCCTCCCCTTATATACTTGGGGGGTTTCCACAGCGGCCAGAAGGGTCCTAACGGTGACGTGGGCGCAACAGGGCGACCCACGCCCTTCATTTAATGCACGGCACCGACTTCCGCGCGGGGCGCATTCTCGCCATGCTTCCGAACAGGGGATCTGACACCTTTTACTCCCGGTGGGTCCCGCAAACGGAGACTTACCGGGCTCCTTCTGACGGAACGGGTGAAACGCCCATTCCTGGGCCCCAGGAGCCAGCAACCAAGCCCGCGCACCGGGGCGCGCGGTGACGCGACCCAAGGGGGTAAAAAGCGTGACAGCGACGGGGGCGTGCGGTGCGGCGCGCCCGGTCGGTCAACAGAGCTGTCAGACGGGCCCATCATCACGCGAAAAGTGCTAGGCAGAGGAACCTATCGTCTGAGCGGGTGGGGCCCGGCCTGACCGCCATCATGCCCTCATAGGGCTTAGGATTCCTTGCCGAAATGACATGCATTAAATGCCAATGCCAGAGCAGAGGCTTGCGGGGGAAGCTAACCTCTTGATGACGAGGCCGGAGGCGGGCCCCACAGGGGGACCCAACGACCCCGAGCCCTACGTCCCCGAGCGGCCTCTTCAAACGCGAGGGGTGCCAGCTGTCCCAGGGCATCCCCGAGTGACCCCGAGCGCTCGGGGAGCGCTCGCCGGGAGATCACTCGGGACCCCTACGGGCGGAGCTCTGAGGGGAACGCTCGGGGGGATGCCCCGAGCGCTCCACTGGGGCCCACGCACCCGGGAACGCCGGGCACTCGGGGAAGGACCCCGGGTGCTCCCTCGATTCTTGAGCCTTGGGCTCTCGGGAGCCAGAGCCCAAGGCCTTTTCAGACGGTGACCCACGGGCGCGGCGCTCGGGGGCCTACCCACGGGCGCGGCGCTCGAGGAAGGCCCCCGAGCGCCCGGACCTGAGCGCCGGACCCACTTGGCGGCCGGGACGGGGTCTACTCCGACCCGACCGCCACGTGGCTCGCTCCGCGGCGCCTGGTTGGCCTCCGCTGGCGGTTTGGGAGACCCTGGGCCCCATGCCGCCGACACATACAAGGGAATATATATGATATTTGTTTTACTTACCTTGGTTCAGCTGCTATTGAAGGACAGGCGATGTCACTGCAAGTAAACTCAGTGCCTGCTCAGTAGGCAGTCTTGTGGCACCTTAAGCAGGCCAGAAACCACCAGGATGGTTTCTGGTCCTAGATAAAGGGTAGAGGAAGGGCAGAACCATTATGTGTTGTGCAGTAAAAGGATGTGAAATTGTTGTCTATGCTGGGATTAAGAAGAAGCATACGATGAAGTCATTTGGGTCTGTTGATATAAGTGTTTCGATCTTAACTGGTCTGGTTTCAGTCTATTTGTAAGACTTTTGGTATCGATCATCTGCAGCCAACATCCATTCAACAACTGGTAGTTGTTTTCCTAACCTGTACCAATGTGTGGGACAATGTGATCAATATCAAGTGTTAGTTGTGCATTCCACATAGAATCTCCATGCTGAATAAAATCAAAGTCAGAAGATAACCATTCGTGGTACACGGCAACCTCTGGAATATCAGAATTAATGTAATATTTTCCAGCTTCGCCACAGCTTATAGTTTCATGGCCTATAGTAGACATAGTAATAGCTTTTGTTAGGAAAGGTTGTACCTTGAGACCTTGTCCATGTTAGTGGATATCACATTTATAATTACCCTGTAGAAAGATAACATGAACACTGGATAGTAGGTTACCTCGGTAATCTTTCATCAGTGTTCCAACTAAGAGAATGACAAGGAGCTCTGACTAGCCTTTTTTGTACAGCTCCTCGCCGTCAAAATAAACTGCATGATGTCCCCACAAAGCAACGTCAATGGTTCTTCCGCTACATGAGAGCACACAATTACAGATATTCACTCCAAAGAAAGCTTGTGTTCAGTAGGCCAGTAAAATTAAATACTATTTTGGAGGAAATTAGCTATAATCAAATGGAAGGTATCTCTGCATTACAATTACTATTGCATAGAAGGAAAAGGAAAGATTGCGTTCAACAGGCCAGTCAAATTCCATACTATTTTGGAGGGAATCAGCTAAGACTATTTTGGAGGAAATCAATTATAATCAGATAGAAGCTATCTCTACATTACAATTACCATTGCATGAAAAGAAAAGAGAATCTTGCGTTCAGTAGGCTGGTCAAATTCCATACTATTTTGAAATTATTTAGCTATAGTCAAGTAAAGGCCATTTCTATGTTGCAATCATTACTGCATAGAAAGAAATTGACAGATGAGTTGTTTTATCCATGTTAAGCGGTGTGAACATGGCAGAAGAAGAGAGAAACTGTGGCAGAAATGTACTAATGGCATACATTAACCTGTCTACTTACTCAATATCTACCAAGTGCAAGTTCCTCTTGGAAGATTCATGTAATTGTCCTGGTAGGCGAACGGTAAGCAGATCTGAAATTGTAACTATAATGCCAATTACATCTGCATAGGCATCAAAATGTCATTAGGACAGGTCATATTGAAGTAGATAGCAAAGCAAAATGAATGTGGCATAAGCTGTAAGGACAAATGGACAAACCTAAGAATGACTCTTTTTACCAATAAGGCGCGGCAGTAGATCAAAGCCTGTAAGAGAATATGTGTAGCGAGGGAAAGTAGCAGGCACAATAGTTTTGTGTTCAACCTTTGTTCATGGTGTTGTCTTGATCATGAACCTTCCTTCAACAGCTCGGAACATGGTCTTTGCTGACTGGACAAAGAAGGCACGTAGCAAATACACGTGCCCTTCAACGAGATCTTTAAATTTCAGGGCCTGAACTCCTGCTATCTCAGCATACATTTTAGTGCCCTGTTTTAGATAGAAACAATGGGGGGACCAGTTATCGAGGAGGAGAATAACAGGAAGAAGGCAATGGTAAGTTCATTACCATCTCATCAATGAGAACAAGGTCGACATGGGTGAGCTCTTTTTCCTTATTGAAATAATCCCATGTACATAAAACACGAACACAAATTGTAACACGCTTGCTAAGGAACCACCTGTACGCGCACACACACACACACACACACATATATATATATATATATTTGTGGTTTGTTAGCCCTTAGTCCTGCAGCATGGTTTCCTTCCCACTTCCAATAGCTTGTACAACACATCGGCTTCTTTTATTTCTCAGAGGTTGAAATGGAAGTTCTTTGCTGAGTTGCTAGTATATATCCGGTTGTAATGTGAGTCGTAGAACTTTTTTGCCCTGGCCCTTGGAAGATTCTGATACCTCCTGTAGGCATTTCGATTGCTGTATTAAATACAGTTCGTTTTTGGATAGATCATATGATAATGATATAATGTTCATGTGGATTGAAATGCTGAAGTTTTCGTTCCAATCAACTTTTTTTTTCTGGATCTCTCATCTTCACGGTGCATTTCAATCCCTTTCCTTTCATTATTGCTTCTCATCTGTCCTGATTGCGTTTGCTAGATGGCAACTGAGTGAATATCTTAGGTTGTTATGCCTCTGATCTGATCCTGGCAGCTCTTGAGTCGTTGTGCCTGCTTTGTCGTTTCGTAATGTGCTCATGAGTGCAACGGCGAATGAATCTTCAGCTATTGCAACTCTCTGCTTCGATCGGCCATTACTCGAGTTGTTGAAGCCCGTGACACAAAGCTAGCTAGAGTTCACAGGTTAGTCACATTGAGAGGTTGTGCTATAGTGCTGGTGGGGCTCTATTACTATTAGATTACTAAATCACTTGATCCGGTCTGTAGAAGCATAACGTGCCTCTGCCACACAGTTGCTAATGGACGATTACACATGGTCCATGAAGAGTAATATTTCTGTGTCAGACAGGTAATCTTGTTGCATGTGTAACATGTCCTTGGATCTCATGCGTTGCTCACAAGGATACCTCAATTGTCCTAGTTAAACATCTTTTGGGCACTGTAGAGGATAGGGGATAGAGAGCTAGCACTACATGATTAATTTGTCAGCTACTTTTCTCACCTACCCACTAAACATTTTCAGACTCAGGTATCTAGAAGAGGGTTAAGGCTAAAGACTATTCTGATTCTTGTGCTTCAGGCAAGAGGAGTGGTTCCTTTGGTTCTTTATAATTAATCCTACTTTCTGGTTTGACTACTTCAGCTGTTGCCACAGTGGTGCCCTGTGATCCGTGCTCAAATATTCCACCGTCCGTCAATGATGGAGTTGAGCGATCAGCGGTCACTGTTGGTCCCTTCTTGCATTTCAGTGAGAAGATAATCTCTTTTTCTTTTCTGTTCAGATTAGCATCTCTTGCGATGCCGTAGTATATTATATACTACTTCACCTATATCTGATTGCGTGTGATGCCTGATGCTATTACAGTAGTACTAGTATATTATATACATAATTGAAAGATGGAGGCAAGTAGTTTCAAAGAAAAAGAAAGATGGAGGCAAGTACGTGTACGTGTAAGGACGCGACGTCAGATCTCATCTTCCTCGCATTTTATTTTTCCTTTTCTTTTTTCTTCAGATACCGTACTGATTCCTTCTACTACGTGGCCATGACCAAGGCTGTCGCCTTCAATGATTTGGCCCAGCCTTTTGATTCCCTGAACTCTCTTTAATCTTGTCAAGAAATAAGGTTTCTCGAAATCCGGGGGAGAAAGCGAGAACGTAAAGAATCTGGACAGAAGAGAGCCTTTAGGCATTCATTGCATCCGAGACCATGATTTTCAGCGGAACCTCGACGGCTGGACGTACGGTCAGAGTCACACGTCACGCGATATGATCAGGCTCTGACCTGCCTATTCCCTATCCTCCACGTGTTTGTTTCTCCTCACTTTCGTGTTGGACATGTCGCCCAGATCCATCTGTCACGGAGACGAAAACACAGCCGAGGGCAATATAAACTTGCCCAAGCGAGCACATATCGGAAATAAAAACGATCAAACATAAAGCTACAACACAACACAAAGAATAAGATGATCCTCGGTCCATGACTGTTGTCATAGCTATCACGAGGGCAGCACCAGAAGAGAAAACTGTTAAGAGATGGCACAAATTCGAAAGCAACAGTCATGGAGATATTACTCCAAAAGATGATCACGAACCAGAAATACCAAAACCACCCACTAAAAAGACACTTACTATCACTCTATAGAAGAACTAACCGTCGCCAACCCCTAAGCTCTAGAACAATCACCATCGAAAGAAGAAGACAATAGAATCCTACATCATGGAGAGATTGAATTGAAGGACAAATAAGGTTCTGGCCCTTAGATACCCGACATGAGAAGCATGAGAGACTCCACCGAAAGGAAAGGACAATATGTCTTAAGAAATAGGGGAAAACACAAATTGTGACGGGATCTCTTAGAGTGCCACAAAAGGAAACATCTCCATCGGAAGGACAAATGTCCAAGAGAATGAGAATGGTAAATGATGAGCACTATACAACGTCCCAACAGAGATAGGGAGAAGCAACCTAGAGGAGAGCCACAAGGGAGATCGGTGGCAACGATAACCCAAAGCATCAAAGGAGGGGAAGGAAAAGCATCGGTCACCACCCATTATCACAACACCTCACGAAACTGGAGGACACCATCTCCATGGCCGTCATCTGCAGATGCCATGGACCCCGATCGCGACAAACACCACTGATGGCGTCAGCCAAAGCATCTAGGTGTACAAAATGGGCATCCACGCCATGGGCGGAGCTACAGGGTATGCCGGGTGGGCCAGGGCATACCCTGGGCCCAGCTGACGAGGAGGTATACGTTAATACGTATACCGTATACGCCTGGCCTGGGTGCCTAGCGTGAACCCCGCGGAGCAAAAATCGAGTAAACGACGATTGGGCGATTCACCTTCCGCTTTGCCTTCCGGCCTTCCGCTTTTCCTTTCGCAGTTCCGCTTCGCCTGTGGATTCGTGATTCGTCAGATTAATCTTCTGTTCCACTTTGCCTTCCGTTCCGTCTGCACGATTCAGCCCGGCAGCGGCACTGCGGCAGTCTGCGCCTCTGCGGCCTTCGCGATTCTCCCCGCGCGGGCGCCGGGCGGACGCCTCGCCTCGGCCTTCGCCGCTTCGCGATTCTCCTGCGGACAGCCAGGCGCCCAGGCAGGACTACGGCCAGGGCGCAAGCGCAAGTAGTGCGCGGCGATCGCCTGCGGCCTGCCTGCTGTCTGCAGATTGCGGAAGCTGGAAAGTTCAGCGGTCTGCGAATTGCGGATCGGCGACGTCTGCTGCCGCTGACTCGTTGAGACGTGGATTATTGGTCCGAGAGTTCCGACGGAGGTTTAAGATTAATCTATCTTCTATTTTTTTCTTATTTGAAGAAACTTATGTTCTTAAATATTTTTATTTATTTATATATGAGTGTTTTTTATTTCAGTTCGTGAGTTTATTGAACGGACCATCAATCCATCAACATTCTTAAATTCATATCTTGTGAGCCTGTGATTTGTAAGTTTTCTACCCGAAAGTTTAAAACATGATTCTATCATTACATGTTTATTTTGCTAAGGTGTCTAGTTACTTGTCGTACTTACATTACATAGACATTGTTTTTTTTTCAGAACGGTTGTATCATGAAGAGAGGCGGAGATATTGCAACTCTTTTTCAGAAACACGCAGCAAAGAAGGCAGCAGCTGCTGCTGCTTCAAACAATGTCCCATCTCCAGTTGAAAATATTGTGGAAGAACAGAATCAAGAGCAGGATGGAGTGGTAGTTGAAGAAATCTCGGATCCTGTGCCCTCGCCTCCGCCACTGCAACCACCCGCATCACAGCCGCCGGTTTATGACATCAATCGCCTTCCACATGATCCAGGCGACTATCCACGAGAGGAAGTCACCGCCATCATGGATGCCACTGCAAAGCCATGGGTACAAACATGCCACCAGACACTTGATGGATGGCAGGACGCAGAAGGGAGACAAACCAAAGCAAAGACAAGACCACACTACCGTTGAGCAAAGAATAGCCACTACCCTCTCATTCAGGATGGCCTCTTGCCGCCACGATAACCAGTGGCGGAGCCAAGAATGGAGCAAGCAGGGTGTGCACTGGGCTTGGTCGTGCTGCGCTCATAGGTTTCACATATATGGTTATATTACCTAATACATGCTCTTCTTTTCAACTATATTGGACCGGTGCTACAGCCCAAGTAGCACCAAGTCTGAATCCGCCCCTGACGATAGCCATCCAGAACAAGAAGGCGTCGTTATGGGGATACTGTTGCTGCACATTAGAGACTTCAAGTGTATATGTATATGTATTTATATCTCTGGTATTTGATCAATACAAGTGTGTTTGTCTCTCCAAATCTCTCTAGAATTCTACACTTTTTCTAGTTCTATAGCTATTTTCTCTATTAAATTATAAAATAAATTTAACACAATAGGTAATTACAAACGAACCTTATTATTTCCACGCTTCGGAAGTATAGACATATGGATTCACCTGATTTCACGTGAGACAGCTATCGCGTTCGGCATCAGTTGCCGTTATATTTTGACCAACTCGACAGGCGCAACCTCCACGGGACGCGTCGGCCTGGAAACGTGCCGTGGCGTGTCGCCATTAGCCGCTGCCATCCGTCACGGCAGCGGTGCTCTGTGCCTATTATCTATATGTACCCATTCCGTGTCGACTTGGAAGATCTTGCCAACATGTGTCCGCGTAACTCTCTCCCCCCGAGCTCATCTTCTCGTTGCTTGACGCGGCATTATCCGCTGCGAATTCATATGCCAAGAAAAGAGAGGCTTCGAGCTGATAAACTCTATCTATTCTTACTAATCTTGCAAGCAAAACTCTCTTTTATCAATGGGTCGAGAGAGTGTGATCCCTGAAGCGATTAATCGCATTCAATGGCATCACTTGTCTCAGCTTCCACGCACAAAAGCCCGTACTACTACCTAGTAAGGTTAAACAAACCACGAAGCATCTGAAAGAAAGAAATCAAACAAAAGAACAACGTAATTAAAGCATGGAAAGAACGACGCGACGAGGAGCAAAAATCCAAAAGGGTCCAAATCATGCTCGCAAGTCGTAGCCACTTTGACACAAATCTTCCTTTTTTCTCTACTGCGTTGTGGTTCACAAACTATGCGTGCACATCCACATCGCCCTGCAATGCTTCTCTGCACGTCGCTCCAAAACCCGCTGCAACGGATAATGAGGCGAATAGAGAGGTGCCTTTTGTTTTCGACGCACGCTCGGGTACACGTATACGAGGGAAAAGACGAAGGATGATACATCAGATACGCACGTCAGGATGTGCACTAGATGCTATAGAGATGCCGCAGCTTACTGCAGAAACGGGAGGTAACAGTGACGCCGCGCCTGCAGGCTCGGAAACATTCTGATTCACCCGTTCCATTCTCATTCATTCCTCTTATACTCTTTGGTAATTGGTATGGATTTAGGTGGCATGTGCTGCGAGTTTTGAGATGCTCTGAATTTCTCGAGAGATGCTGGGAGATTGCGTACTGTCACGAGCAGTTAGCACCAACCGCGATTGACTTCAGCCGCGGCACACCTCAGCTGAGAGCACCTACTCTGACGAAGGCAGCAGAGTAGACTGCCGTTTCGATGCTGGAGCCCGTAGTGGGTTAGGGCAAGGATTCTGTGTTGCTGTTCTCAGTTTTTAGACAAACATGCACGTCCTGTGGCTACTACCCGTGCCAACTTCAGACGCTAGCTAGTCAATGTGACCGACAGAGATAAAGATGATGGGCCACTGATCAATAAATTGGTGAGGTTTGACTGTGCCAGGTCGAGCTAGTGCCAGGTTGTTTTTCTTCATTTTGTTTGGCTAGGTAAAAATTTGAGATTTAGTAGGTTTGTGGCAGTCTTAATAGATTTGTGAATTGTAATCGCATAGTTGTACCCTGCTGGATTGTAGTCCCTAGTCCCTATAGTCCATGTATTCTCTGAATTTTGCAATCAGATGTGCTAACAAACCAGTCTAATAACAGGTGCATCTGCCATGTCAACCTCTCATAGTTCACGTCTAATTCGAGCGCCGCATGAAGATTTTGCAGCCGGTTTCCTGAGCAAAACGAATCTTCAGCGTTGGAAAATTATTTGAGAGTAGCAGTTGCCTCACAGGATTCTTGTGTGTTAAGGCTGTGGTGCTGCAAAATCTTGTATAACGACTTGGTAAAATAAATTTTTAGAGGAAAAGTTGTGGTAGAAAATTCAGTATAGTGGCGCTCCAAATCTACAGTACTTAGCACAAAGTATTTTGTTCTCCTTCATAAAACTTTAAACTGGAAAACACAACTTTAGTCGTCTCTTGCAATAGCAGTAAGCTTTGCCTAAAAGTCTCCATGTCCTTTCACAACTTCACTTACTCCGTTGCCACAAACCCTTTTTTTCCTCTCTTCCTTAAAGAGAAAAGAAAACTCTGAGGTGACGACACAGGCGGGGCAGCGACAACCAGCTCCTGTTTTCGCATGTTCTGTCGTCGCCGCATCATGATCTTCCACCGCCCGAAACTACCACTTTTAATTCCATTCCACCCTCAAGAAGAGCATCCACGCACGACACCAGTAGTAGTGCAGGGTATCATACGTACCACTAACCAGGCGGGGACGGGAAGCGACAACGCCGTTCTTGACCCGAGCGGTAGACGCAGTGCTAGTGCTATGGGCTAGCAAGATTTTCAACCGACAACACCGGCCGGTCGGTCACGACTCACGACCCCTGTCGGTGTGGCACCGAGAAGCTGTAGCCTCCCTTTTTATCTTCCTTTTCTTTAGTACTTCCTGTGAGGCCAATGCCGTTCGCACATGCAGATGCAGATGTACAGCGAGGGAGATAGATATTAACGTTGCTAGATGCAGTAAGCAAGGCAAGGAAGATGGTGGCATTACTCCCACGGTCCACCCATCCATGCCGTGTGTACCACCGAACCATCAGGCCACCATTAACTACTCCTACTACCAGCAGTTAATTTCTTCCTCCGTCGGTTCACAATCCAATCCATTTCGTTTCCACCGCGATCGATCGCACGCGCAGATGCAGGTCGCCGTTGTTGCCGTTGCTTCAAAGTAGTAGCAACAAGCCAAATGCCGGGGCAGGGGTCAGAAAGGGAGGGAGGGAAAAGAGAAGAAAGATCCACCCACCCCGTTGCCGGACGCAAACCTTTTTAATCGCGGTGGCAGGAGGAGGAGGAGGAGGAGGAGCACGGCACCACCACCACCACCACCGCATCCACAAGAAACAAAAGAGAGAAAGCGAGGTGTTTTCGTCTGTGCGCCCGCGGGTATTAAACTAGTGTGTGTATGTGTGCTCGGCTCCGTCTCGTCCCTGCAATAATCCCATTTCGCCCGGGAATCCACACACCGAGCTAGCTAAGCTGAGCTGCAGTTTTATTTTCCCTTTTCTCACCGCCCCCCACCGAGCAACAACTCCTCCTCCTCATTGCCGTCCTCACTCCACTACGAGCTGCTAGTGCTGGCCGCGCTTAGCTTAGCTAGTACACCAAACGCAACAACGGAAGTGTGTTGATCGTTTCTTCTCGCGCGTCTCGATCCCCGTGGGCTGCAATGGCGGCCGCCAGCGGGCTATGGCGTGCGGCCCTGCTCCTCGTGCTGCTGCTCTGCTTGGCGGGGGCATCGTCGGCAGCCAACGTGACGTACGACCACCGCGCGCTGGTGATCGACGGCGTGCGCCGCGTGCTCGTCTCCGGGTCCATCCACTACCCGCGGAGCACCCCCGACGTACGTCACCGTTTCTCTTTTCCCGCTTCTGCTTGCTCGCGAGTCCTCTGTTCTTGGTAGGGGAGCTGACACTAACATTGCCATGGCGGCGGCGGTGGGGTGGGGTTGCTGGTTGGTTGATTGCAGATGTGGCCGGGGCTGATGCAGAAGGCCAAGGACGGCGGGCTGGACGTCGTCGAGACGTACGTCTTCTGGGACATCCACGAGCCCGTCCGGGGACAGGCACGTTCTCCACTCCGTACCCGCCATCAACCTCACTCTTTACAATTCTCTTTCTCTAGTATTATACCTTTTATCTTTTCTCATCATCTCCTCCTGGGATCGTCATGTGTCAAAGGCCGGTGTGTTTGCTTCCTCTGCACCCTACGCATTATTCTTCTCACTCACTCCTAGGCTCTCTGCTTCTCGTGAATCTATTATGAACTTGGTGGTAACATTTTGAAAATATAGCACTCCGAAGTAACATTGTTAGTATGTACTGTATTACTTTTGCACAAATTAAGTAAGTAGTAGTTCTGACGGGCAAGAACTGCAACGCAACAGTACGACTTCGAGGGCAGGAAGGACCTGGTGAGGTTCGTGAAGGCCGCCGCCGACGCCGGCCTCTACGTGCACCTCAGGATCGGCCCGTACGTCTGCGCCGAGTGGAACTACGGGTCAGCCTCCCGATACCTCTCTGACTCTGCATTTCCCATCCCCGATCTCCGTTTCAGTTTGTCAGTAGGAGATCAACCCGTAACCGGGCTGATATGTCGTTGCAACCGCAGAGGCTTCCCGCTATGGCTGCACTTCATCCCGGGGATCAAGTTCCGCACGACAACGAGCCTTTCAAGGTACTATAACACGAAGAGCTGCGCAATAGGAGCACCGGAGCAGAGCGGCGATGCAGCTTGATCAATCTCAGTGAATGATTCCCTGCGCTGCGTGTGCGTGCAGACGGAGATGCAGCGGTTCACGGAGAAGGTGGTGGACACCATGAAGGGGGCGGGGCTGTACGCATCGCAGGGCGGGCCCATCATCCTGTCGCAGATCGAGAACGAGTACGGCAACATCGACTCGGCGTACGGCGCGGCCGGGAAGTCGTACATCCGGTGGGCGGCCGGGATGGCCGTCGCGCTCGACACCGGCGTGCCCTGGGTCATGTGCCAGCAGTCCGACGCGCCCGACCCCCTCGTAAGTCACCTCATTCATTTGGAGCTCATCGGCTCGTGATCAGCGGCAGCAACGTGAATGAATGAACTGGACGTTTCTTTGGTTGGGAAACACGCAGATCAACACGTGCAACGGGTTCTACTGCGACCAGTTCACGCCCAACTCCAACAGCAAGCCCAAGCTGTGGACGGAGAACTGGAGCGGCTGGTTCCTCTCCTTCGGCGGCGCCGTGCCGTACCGCCCGGTCGAGGACCTCGCCTTCGCCGTCGCGCGATTTTACCAGCGCGGCGGCACCTTGCAGAACTACTACATGGTATAAGATGCTGCTGCTGCACAAGAAGCGAGATGTTCTTGCTCTCGTTCTTTCTCTGCCCGTTTCTCTCTTGCCCGTCTGAACTTGGGGTCTTTGATGGCAGTATCACGGGGGAACCAACCTCGGCCGCAGCTCCGGAGGGCCCTTCATCGCCACGAGCTACGACTACGACGCCCCCATCGACGAGTATGGTAAGGGTCTCCTTGAGCTGGCCATGTCTTGTTTTCCTGAATTTCTGAACTGGGAAACTGCTCCATTCATGGTCTCGTCCCTTGGCTACTGAACACGCTTCAGTAGTTCAGTTTAGAATGTTTTGGGTAGTGTGTTCATGGCCTATATGTGGCTCTAATGAAAACAGGGATGCCTGATGGATTCGTGTTGTAGACTGAATATTTGCCTCAGCTACTGGAAGCAGCGCACGTCCACTCCACATGCACGATCACTCGGGGATCGAACTTAGGTGGTCACCCGGTCATCCTTCATATTTGGGGATCATTGGCATTGTCCTGCTTACATGGATGAGGAGGCATATTTTTTAAAAAAATTGTTTCCTCATAACGTATTTGCTTTTTTCGCAATGTGTGACTCAGGACTAGTGAGGCAGCCAAAGTGGGGTCACTTAAGGGATGTGCACAAGGCAATAAAGCTGTGCGAACCAGCACTCATAGCAACTGATCCATCATACATGTCTCTGGGTCAAAATGCTGAGGTACCTGACCCTCTTTTGGAAAAGCAACTTTTATTTTAACAAAAAAGAAAGATAAATCAATCAAAGTTGCACAAGCAGAAATGTAGCAAATCTTGTTCAGGAATAATATTTACCTTTATGGTCTGATCGGGTATGCATAATGATATCTGCACTCTTCGGACTTCAGGCGCACGTATACAAGGCTGGTTCAGTATGCGCAGCATTCCTCGCCAATATTGACGCTCAATCTGACAAAACTGTCACCTTCAATGGCAAGGCATACAAACTCCCTGCGTGGTCCGTCAGCGTCCTTCCTGACTGCAAGAATGTGGTACTGAACACTGCTCAGGTATGTGGCTCTCACTTGTTAATACGAAGGTGCGCGTTTGGGGGAAGAACACTGACCACGGACCTGATTCTCATACACACGATTACTCTTCGCAGATCAATTCTCAGGTAACAGATTCAGAGATGAGAAGCCTGGAATCTAGCACCCAAGCGTCTGATGATTCATCCATCGGAACAGAACTAGCTTTGTCTGCCTGGAGCTATGCCATAGAACCTATTGGTATCACAAAGGAGAATGCCTTGACAAAACCTGGACTGATGGACCAGATAAACACCACGGCAGATGCCAGTGATTACCTGTGGTACTCAACAAGGTACAGGCTTGCACGGTTAGCCATAACTGTGCATGTAGTAATCAGCAAAACTGGCAGTGACAAGTTTACTCACCGGTTTCTACTAATGTGCAATGTACAGCATTGTTATTAAAGGTGGTGAATCGTATCTAAATGGCAGCCAGTCCAATCTGCTTGTCAACTCACTTGGACATGTTCTTCAGGTCTACATCAATGGCAAATTAGCAGGTAATGCTTGAGAAGACGATGCAAACTCCTTCAGATGACATTTGAATCATGATGTTAACTCTGAACATTGGTCTTCATACATAAGTCGTATATGTGTACTGAAATGTAAGTGTTAAAATCTTACCAGGCAGCGGTAAGGGTAGTGCTAGCAGCTCCCTCATCTCGTTGCAAACACCAATTACACTTGTACCTGGGAAGAATAAGATAGATCTTCTGAGTGCAACAGTTGGGCTGTCGGTAAGTCAATCTCCACTCTACTCCATTTTGCTGTCCATCTGTACTTCTACATTTTAGTATAGGTATTCAAAAGAGTAAAACTATAAGTAAATACTAAGTTACCTCCTCAACTCCTCTGTTACTTCAGAATTATGGTGCATTCTTTGACCTAGTTGGTGCTGGAATTACCGGTCCAGTCAAGCTGAGCGGACCAAAGGGTGTGCTCGATCTATCTTCTACAGATTGGACATACCAGGTGTGTACACTCAGTAATCTACTGTTTCTGAGTTAATTAACTAATGGCAAATATTGTTTGAATCCCTTAATTAGTGTGGGACAACCATAGGGTAGCATGTTGCTTTTTCCTTGTCATAATATTTGTCACGTCAGGTCGGACTCAGAGGAGAAGACTTGCATCTGTATAATCCTTCAGAGGCCTCTCCAGAATGGGTATCAGACAACGCTTACCCAACCAATAAAGCATTGATCTGGTACAAGGTCAGTATGATCCTCTGACCCAGGAACTATGCTACCTTTGGCATTTGAATACATGTAGTATGACTGTGAGCTCAATAGTCTACAGATGTACATTCTATTTGTGCGGCTCATCCATTTACTTGAATTTTTACCTTGAGTCAATGCGCTAACTGCAATGTCCCAAATGCAGACCAAATTTACGGCTCCTGCAGGTGATGATCCTGTTGCCATAGACTTCACGGGAATGGGGAAAGGTGAGGCGTGGGTGAACGGGCAGAGCATTGGTCGCTACTGGCCAACAAATCTGGCTCCACAAAGCGGCTGTGTTAATTCATGCAACTACAGAGGAGCTTACAGTTCGAGCAAATGCCTAAAGAAATGTGGGCAGCCATCACAGACTCTGTAAGAATCCTGCAAAAGCTCAGAAGCACCAGGAATATCCTCTCCAAAAAGTTTCATACTATGTTTCATTCCATACAGGCAGAGCCAATTCTAATACTTATATGTTCTCATGTGAAAAAAGTTTAAGCACTCTTTCAAAGAAATGTAGCCTTTAGGTGTCCACAATATTTGTCTTTTCTTTCGAGATCGAAGCGCTGCTATATTGGTCACTTGTCAGTACTGAGACATGAAGCCCACACAGTTTGGCAGAAGATCTAATTGTCTTTCCTCATGCAAGAAATATAGGAACTGCTAGAAATGAATGACTAATTCAATTCTTACCTTGTTAAACAGGTATCATGTACCCCGTTCGTTTCTCCAACCAGGCAGCAATGATCTAGTCCTGTTTGAGCAGTTTGGTGGTGATCCAAGCAAGATATCCTTCACGACGAAGCAAACAGCTAGTGTATGCGCACACGTGACCGAGGAGCATCCCGCCCAAATTGATAGCTGGATCTCTCCCGAGCAGAAGGTGCAGAGACCTGGACCGGCACTTCGTCTGGAGTGCCCCAAAGCAGGCCAGGTCATCAGCAGCATCAAGTTTGCGAGCTTCGGGACACCGAGTGGCACCTGCGGGAACTACAACCATGGTGAATGCAGCAGCTCTCAGGCTCTCGCAGTTGCTCAGGAGGTAACTCCAATCTGTTACATTTCCACACTTGTCATGTCTTTGTGTATTGTTTTGGTGCAAGATGCTGACAATGTTGCGGGAAACTCTGCAGGCCTGCGTCGGGGTGAGCAGTTGCAGTGTGCCAGTGTCAGCGAAGAATTTTGGGGATCCATGCAGAGGGGTCACAAAAAGCCTTGTGGTCGAAGCTGCATGCTCATGACATGTTTGATAAATATTGGTTAGTAGGAAGCAAAAGCAGTTTGAGGGGGTGAAACCAGAGACCTCTATGTAGACAAACAGGCAAGAAATAATAACTGTTCCCAAAATGCTGGTGAATATAGAATAAATATACCCAAAATCTATTGGAGCCATGCAAGCTAGAGTGAGCTGTACTTGTTAACATGACAAGTATATGCATTTTGACAAGGTATCATTTTGCGATTCTTGAGGTATACTACTTGGTAATTCAATCAACACAAGCACGCCTTTGTCTGTTGAATGTAAAGTTTTTTCATGCCGAGAAGTAAAACTCTAAATACTAGCTAGTGTGTGTAGAAAAGCATCTGACGCTCTTAAGCCTAGACACACAGCTATTGTGCATGAAGAGGCACCTGGAACTGTTAAGTCGCTGTAGAAACTAGAATATGCAAAAGCTTTTCACAACGAATACATACCCCTCGTGTGAACGCCCTGCTGAAGGTCTGAAACTCTCAGACCTCATGATGTTTGCGGTATCATGGTTTTTCTTGCAGCACTTTGCTCAGCATGTAAAAGTGACTCCAGGATCCACTGGAACAGAAAGATATTTCACGGATTGATGGAGCACGCTTAGCAAGACCAGGTAGATCCACCTACATCATGTTCTAGATCGAAATGATGCAAGAACAGACATGAGACAGCAAGTTTCAAGTTTCAAAACACAAGTTGCCAAGGGATTATGGGAGCTCGCAGGAAACCAATATATGTGTACTCGAGAAGCATGCGGTGCCACTGATCTAACAAATCATCAAGGAGTCAAGGACAGACAGTTCGAATCAAACAAAGCAAATGTCACAAGCTTAGCTCACATTTTTCTATTTATTTACTCCTTATAAAGCGTAAAGATCAAAGTTAGCGGGCCAAATATGCACGGGATGCTGAATTGCAGCCGTAGGCAAATATTAACTAGCCACTCGCGTAAAATAGGCAAGCAGCTAAAGACAATACCATTCACTGACCCTGAGGATGTGAAGCTTCTATCGATAACATCGAAGAGAGCTGTGTCCAAGAAGAAGCACACTACAACGAATAAGAGCCAAAGCAGTTAACCTGCAATATATAGCTTAATAGACTACCAAGTTGCATCATCATAATATTAGACTTTAATCTTCAATCGGATGTCTGGGTAAGTTATCACCTCAAAAAAATTCATATGCCTATGAAGCATAAGAGAAAGCATAAGGCACAGGACAACATAAGCAAACCATCAATCAACAGCTCAACCCAGGACATGCATCATCTGCTGTGCAACTAGAGGCATCACCACTTCCAATTTCCAGATTACAAGTCATTACAATCTATCAACAATATGCACAAGATAATGCCATTCATGTAGCTTGCTACAACTGCCAAACAGAAAACAGGGTACAACAAAGCTACCAACAGTCAAAGATTGAGCTGCAATTAGTACAACCTAGTCGATTAGCTGTACTGCCTTCTCTAAGAGCATACATATCAACACAAAATAAGGAAGGATGTCCCCTTCCCAAACAGAAATGGTTACAGAGGTAGGCAATTAATCTACCCCACATGCATTCCACCTCCCATAAAATAAGTATTGGTTTCCACATTGGGTCTCTTATTTGCATCCATCACCTGATCTCTCATATTGAGGAGTTGTTTGGGATGGTAAACTGGTGGGTGCGGATGCATTTGCATGAAATCTGTTGCAGCCATTGGCAAAGAGCCACTCTCCAGGTTTACGTTCACCAAGTCAAAAGTGTGCATCCCATCATCCTGAGCAGTGGATACCATGTTCATATCCACTCTCGTGTCACCCTGTATCAGGTGAGGGGATGCCATGTTCATATCAACTCTCCTGTCTCCATGTATCAGGTGTGGCGACGCCATGTTCATATCAACTCTCCTGTCCCTGTGTATCAGGTGTGGCGATGCCAGGTTCATATCAACTCTTCTGTCACTCTGTATAAAGTGTGGGGACCCCAGGTTCCTATCGACTCTTCTGTCACCCTGAATCAGATGTGGGGACGCCATGTTCATGTCCACTCTTCTGTCCCTCTGCATCAAGTGAGGGGATACCATGTTCATGTCAACTCTTCCCTCTCCATGAATAAGGTGGGGCGTTTGCAATTCCATATCGACTCTTCTGTCCCCATGAATCAGGGATGTCGTGTTTGATGTCATGGTATCCCCATGAACCAGGTTTCTTGTGTTTAATGTCATATTTGCATCAACCCTTCTTTCCCCATGAACGAGGGATGTGGTGTTTGATGTCATGTTGACATCAACTCTTCTATCTGTGGACACCTGACCAGTTACTGCCATATTTACATCAACCCGCTGATCACCTTGCTGGGTCTGGTCAGGCCTAACTAATTTGTCCTTTGCTTCTTTCATGGTTGACAACACAAACTCCTTTAACTCAGGTTCTCTAGCCCCAATGTCAATGACATCTTCTAAAAACTCATGGCCACGCACATAGAGATCATCAAAAATGCTCAGTTCTCTCTCTAATGCCACAGAACCGGAGCTTGCAGATGCATGGAGTATTCGAAAGTCCTTCCTCCAGCGGTTCAGGATGTACTTTGATGGCAACATCAACACATTCTCTTGCTTCAGAACAGACAGAGCATGGCTGCAAAGAATGCCCCGTGATGGAAAGGAGCGACAAATGCACCAAACATCCTTGTCAGGGTTGTTGTAGACAACTGTATAATCAACCTTCTTTCCCTGTATTAACTCACTGACCATGTAGGTAATTGAATTACCACTTCTGTCTAACTCTTTACAAATCACATGCATCAATTGTTTGATCTCATCTTGGAATGCCTGAAACATGGGTACTGTGTAGAGCTCCACAAGTTGCTCCTCAAATGGTAATCCGGACAGCAAAGTGAGCCTAGAATAATAGGAGCGCAGATCATCGTATGCCTCCCTTTCCAGCTTCCCTTTCAGGGTAGTCTCATATTGCTCAAGGAAAACAGGTAAGGTAGTTTTAGTTGTCACAACACCATCAAAGTATGGATCCGGTTTTTCGACCTTCCGGATAGCAGATGTGCCAGCCCAGAACGAATGATTGACATAACCAGGAGCCCACTGCTTCCGGCAGCTGTACAGAGCGGAGAACCATTCATTGTCTTTGAGCTTGTACTGCTCAACCATGGCTCCCCATTCTTTCTCAAAGTCAGTAAGAGTGACTGTATCATAAACAACCTCCTTGAATCTCGAAGAAATTGCCTCTTTCTCATGTGTACGTCCCACATCTTCTTGGAGCTTCTTCAAGATATGCCAAAAGCAGAAACGGTGCCTAGCATTTGGCAACACCTCAGCCACAGCCTCTGCCACAACATCTGAATAGCTGGTGGTAATCGCCTCTGGTGGCTTGCCATTCATACAGCTCAACCACCTCTTCAACAACCAAACATAGTTCTCCTTGCTGTCTTTGCAAAGAAGACCACAGCCAAGTAACACAAGGTGGCCGTGGTTATTCACCCCAAGGAGTGTGGCCAGTGGGAGGCTAGCACGAGAGTGCTGTAAGTACATAACATCAAGTGTAATGACGTCACCAAAGTAGCCGTATTGCGCCTGAGACCTTGAATCAGTCCAGAAAAAATTCTTCACACGACATTCCAGATCAAGGTCCCAGCTATGAATTAAGTTTGGTTTTTTTTGCTGCATCATTTCAATGAATTTCTTGACTGCAACGAGGTCATCCTCCCCAAAGCGCTGCACAAAACTGTCGCTTCTACTAAACCTCAACCCGCCAATACCAGCTCCACTACTAACACTTCGCTTGGGCCGAGTTGGGAACTTCCTGGTCTCAGCAATCTCACTCAATGACTTCTCCACCATCTCATCCATCTCATCGGTAATCTTGGCCTTCTTCTTGGCTGACTCAGGCATCTCCCTATACGCCTTCAAGAACCTCACCATGTCAGGTGTGCAAGGATGGTTATGCTCCAAGTCAACGAACTCCACCTTCCACCTATCGTCCACTCGCTTGTCACGGATGATCAGCATCGCCTTGCATCCCGTCTTCTCAGCAGTGCCTCGCCGCGCCCGCTTCTCCTGGGTGGCCGCCCCGCGCTTGCTGCGGAGCGGGTAGCGGGCACCTGGGCCGTCAGACGGGGCAGCGCCTGCCCGGGGCTTGCCACCGTGGGTGCAGGTGAAGGCGGAGCGGTAGCGGAGCCCCTCGTAGTTGTGGCAGGTGCGGCGCACGGCGTGGAACCCCACGCGGTACGCATAGGCCTTGTAGAGCGCAAATGCCTCGTCCACGGAGCCGAACACCACGCCCATCCGCGGCACGAGGGCCTCCTCCAGCGTGCGCGGCACGAAGCCGTCGTCCCCTACGCCGCCGTCGTCCGCCTCCCCGTCGTCGTCGGAGGCGACGACCACCTCGTCCTCCTCCTCCTCCTCCACCTCCACCTCCTCTTCATCCTCGTCCTCCGCAGGGTCGCCGTTCAGATCGTCGGCGACCTCCGCCTTGACCAGCCTGGCCGCCGCGGCGGCAGCCTCCTCGCCCTCCTCCTCCTCCTCAAAGCTAGGGTTTTGCCCCAGGGCGGCGCGGGAAGGAGGAGAACGCTCAGAACCCTCCCCCATGGGTGACTGACCCGACTATTTACGCACCACAAAGCAGCCGCTGTATTAACACTAGAGGTACAGGAGGGCGGATCCGTCGAGGGGCGAAATGGCTAGGGTTCGGCACGGACAACGGCGCGGGGGTACAGGGGAGGGGGGCGGGGACGCCGGGGTGGGGGGGGGCGCGGAGGGCCGTCGATCTGGGCGGATGCGGCGGGCTTGGGGACGTCGCCGGGGAAGAGAAGGGAAATTGGGGGTCGCGTAGTAGAGTAGTATGCTTTTGGGGGCGGAGAGACTGGAGAGATTAGTACGGAGGAGGAGGAGGAGGATATTTTTCTGGGTGAGTTTAGGATTTGCGCCTGTAGAGAATGGGTGGGGACGTGGCAGACGGGAGATATCACGGGCGGGCGGGTGGAAGAGGCTGACACATGGCCCCGCCCTGGCTTTCCTTGTGCGCGCTAGCAGAGCTACGTGGTTTTTGGCTCTGGATCCAGTTCTTTCTAGCGGGCTGACAGGGCATTTTCGGCTTCTTTTTTAAGAGATCTAGTAAGGATGTATATTTGTACATGATTGGCATAAACCTCCTTGATACAAGGGAAAAGTTTTTTTTTCCCTCGATATGTACGTGAACTAAATCTTGAACACTTATTTGTGTAAAGTTACATCTCATTCACAAAATCTATCTGCACTACTGTATCCAACGAGACATAGAGTAAGGATGGGAACATGAAGCCTTGATATTCGTATTTGTTTCCTAATTTCGACCACTCCAGCGCATGACATAAGGAAAAAAATACCTATAATTTTAGCCAGCTGCAATCATTAAAATTTAAAATATCCATTTACAACATTACATAAAAGGTTGTTTGGCATAAAGTATCCTTAATAAGGCTGAGTAGTGATAAACAAGCAACGAACTATCACCCAGAACATGTCAAATTGATATGACATTGTAAAAGTGATCGATCAACCACAGTTAACAGAGCCTAGAAAAGTGGAAATTCTTTCTGTAAATTTGGCAAGTTCTGTCGTTACTCGAATGCCTAGGAGCGAAGATTGTAGGCCTTTCATGTAACGCAAGGTATATAATTAATTTAATTCGGAGATTAAATTACATTGTCACGTTTATGCAAATTCTCTACCGGCTATTATCAGATTAATAACTAATAAAACGCAGATAAAAACTTAATAGCTAACCATTCTATAATCGACATAAAGCTGTAACGTATATTACTAAGGATAGATTAATGATTGAATGTTCTAACTACGGGTGTATTGAGAGTTGAGGATAGATCGGAGTTGAAGAGAAGATGACGAAGATGTGAGCAACCGTGCGATGCACTTTCCAGAAGCTTGATAGCCCACTAACAACACTTAGCACAATCTGTCTATATCCCAGGAACCGCCCCGTAGATGAGATAGTCCTAAGATATCTCTCCACCGCATCTATACGCGAAATAGTTGTGGTGTGGTTAAGGTGAAAACCCATACAATAAAAAGAGAAATGCGCTTAGTATATTCACGGTTTTACGCATAACTAAATGTGACATGTAAACGAGCATACATGTGATATACATATAGAATAGTTTCTTCTCGCCATCTAAAGGGTCATGTGGAAATCTTATAGGTTATTCTTCGTCCAATTTCATTAGCGGTAGGATTAAACTTTTACATACCAACAAGCCATACTTCTCGACTTTTTCCACTAAATTGAAGGGTCTGAGGCCCATTAAATCCAACATTCCACTGGCATCATCACCGAGGAAGCTAAAAATGCAGCTTCGCGCTTTTCGGGTTTTTTCTTTCAATGTGATTGATTAAAGGAGATCAGATTTGTGTATCTCATGAGCTCACCAAATAGCAAGATGTTCGAGACATTCCACTTCAGTTTGTCGCTGGGTAGCTGTTACCCACATCTAAACTCATAGCCATACTGTTTGGGTAGGGTATGGGTAGAAACAGGATACCTAGTCAAATCTGGGGATGAGGAGGTAATAGCCCGTTCCCCGTGGATTTGTCCATGCCCATACAAGAATAATGGCATCATCTATTGTCTTTTGCCCTCCTCTTTCCTCTGTCATCACGCGAGCAGAGCTTTTCCTCTCTTCTCGTCAGTTCTGGCGGTCACGCGGAACTAGCCAGGTGACGGCGCCGCTCCGTTGTGCTGCGCTGCTCCACCACGGCGACTCCCTTCGTCCTGCAGTGTTCCACCGTGCCGCGATCTACTACACTACCATGCGACGCCCTCGTGCTGCTCTGCTCCATCGGGCTGCGTCGAGTTGATCCATTGCTTGGACCTGCAAATTGATCACCTCCCCGCAGCACGCCGCACTCGGCACCGCGCTCCTGATGGTCGCGGGCGCGCACAGGGTCAGCTGCAGCGGGTTGGTGGCCACAAGGGAGAAGGCGAGAGATGCCATCGTCTCCATGTCTGGGGTCGAATGAAAAAGGAAGCAGCCAAGATCCCCACCGACCAAGCTGCAATCAATGCTACCATGCCATGATTTTTGCTTCTTCTTCTTGCTCTAATCCTCTATTTTATCCATCGGGTACCCGTACCCAAGTGGCAATACCCAAAATTTATTGGGAATGGGCAATACGAGTTTCAGATAGGTATGGGTAAATATTGGTATGGGGTGGTAAATCCAAACCCTTCCCGACAGCATCCTGAATTCCACTCTTTGGCGAGAGTATCTTCAGCTTGTGCCGAGCTCTTGATCACTTTAGGACTGAAATGGCGTTTCCGAGTAATATATAAAGTTATTTTTCTTTTCTTTTTTGCAGGGAGTAGTATATAAAGTTCGCTTTTTTATAAATAAACAAAAAAGATAAATGACTGCCATACGATATTTCTCACTTCCGAATTAATACGTCTTCATCTCAAAAAAGAAGAAGGTTTAATTCGTCTTATGAAAGGATGAGCGGCAACTAGCCGGCTTCAAACCTGCCATTTGGTAGCGACTCATGATTGATTACTTTGGGCTCCAGGGTTCGCCCGTTGCGGTTGATCCGATAGCAAGTGTTTAACTAGTCAAGTAGGGACCTAACTCCGCTTTAGACGCTAACGAAGCCAAGTACGTGAGTGCAAATCACGCTACGACAGAAGTGGCATGAATTAGAGGAGCACCCAAAGTTTCAGGCTTAATCATCTATCCCATCCATCAATTCACATAACAGACGAGCAGAACTACCAATGACCTCGAGCTCGTTCAATTATTGGCGTTTGTGTTGTGCAATTGTAGACAAGCTTTATTCCTAACCAAACAAGGTATATATGTATATATTATTTTTGTCGTTAGTCTGAAGCCCACTAACTAAAGCAGAACAGGGACTCCTCTGGTTCGGCTCAAACCTGACCACCACCGCTTCCCACTACAAAAAACTATTTCCAAAAGCTTAAAAGGAGAGCATAAGAATTGTTGCCAGTTGACAACTAGCCCCTCCAATTTTCAAGTTAGCTAACTGCCATGGGGATTCACATTTGCAAGCATGGCCATTCTAACTAGATGATCACTGGAGCTTTGATCAATCGAAGGTAAGAATAGCTACAGATCATTGAGTTTTTCTGACAAGGATCAACGGTAAATTTAATACCGAACGAAATGGTTGAAAAGTGAAAATTATCGTTCTACTATATGAAACCAAAAGTCAGTAAGCATTGGAAATACCTTATGATCTCTGCTGAGAGACAAGATATACTAATCTCATCTAAGTGATTTAATACTACAACACTCTTTGTGCTTTTTTCTTTTTCTTTTGGACATAGTATGTACTTTGCATGCACCACTGTTACACTCCGTTTCAAAGGTTTTGTGCACGCGTGGTTAGAAGTTCGTCATATCCAGGGGCGGAGACAGGCCCCAGGCACCCAGGGCCCAGGCCCGAGGCGTGACGCTAGAATTCTTTAGTACTGTAGCATTTACTGTAGTATTTTTGGCACTGTAGCACTTATAGGCCCGGGGCGTGGCCCAGGGCCCGGCCCTATCCTGGCTCCGCCACTGGTCATACCTCATGCGAGTTTTGAGCTCCACCATGACTTACACGTCCGTATTAAAAATAAGGTTTACGAAACTCACATATCTATTGAGGTGTGGCTACTCAACCTCACTAATAATAGATAAGACCTTTGATAAGTTGTTGTTGCTGCCACATTACGTACAAGTCAGTCACCACTATTTCACTTCAATTCCAATGTTTGCGCACAAGTGGCCAAAAGTTCATCGCGCTCTCCTATGGATTCCAAGTTCTATCACCACTCGTAGTCTCGTACTTGCACGTCAAATACAGGATCTACGACTTCTATTTGTCTAGATGATGTGGCCACCCTATCTCACCAATAATAGACAATGCTCCCAGTGAAATGCTTTGACCGGGCACAACAGGTATTCACCTGTCATCACTATTTCACCTCAATTCAATGGTTTGTGCACATGTGGTTTAAGGTTCACTATGTCTCTAACGGATTTCGAGCTTCGCCGCTACTTACACATGCATGTTAAAAACAAGATATGCATTTAAAAAGAATTGGGAAAAGAATAGAGAGCCTGATCTTCTTTTTCAAGCATTAGAGGGCCTAATCGTTAATTGCATATCTTTTGCAAGTGCAAGACCTTAACCACCGGGAAAAGCATCGGAGGACGATAGTCACGATAGTGGTGCTTTACGCGCAACCTTCCATTATAGCCCCAAAAATACAGACGGAAAAGCAAAAGAAGTGTGAGCAAGCGTCTCTCCCTTATCGCTTCTTCCTCCCCCTCCCCCAACCTCGATCGAATCGCTCGAGCTATAGGTTTGCTCGTCATTTCGGTTCGCGAGGGATCCAATCCCATTTGCTCTCTCCTTCCAGCTTCCGATCCTCGGAAGTGTTCTTTCTTCCGATTTTTTGGGCCATCAAAAGTTTCATTTTTTTTCAAGAACAAGAGAGGCCTTCTCCAATTCCGATGCTCCAAGGCCTCAAGATCCGAATCTGAGGTCGATTTTACGAGCTCGCCGCATTGATCTGCACAAGAACATGGGTAACACGGGTAGCAACGGTGGAGGAGGCGCTTCTGGTCACCGCCGTCGGGGCTCCGGCCACGGCCATGGCCACCACCACCAGGCGCCGCCGCCTCCCCAGCAGCCGGAGGCGGCTCCCAACCGCTACGTGTTCGCGGCCGCCACGCCTTACCCGCCCCAGTACCCCAACCCCAACCCGCCGCAGTACTACCCGCAATACGGGAGCTATTACCCCCCGCCGCCGCCGCCGCCGCCGTCCGTGCAGGTGCCCCTCCCGGCGCCGTACGACCACCACCACAGAGGGGCTGCACCGCCGCCCAATGCTGCTGCGGGGGAGTTCCCGCCCTCGGTCCACTCCCACCACTACCCAGGTTGGGCTGGGCGGTACCCCTACGGACTCCAGCCGCCTATGACCCCGCCGTATGTCGAGCACCAGAAGGCCGTCACCATCCGGAATGACGTCAATCTCAAGAAGGAGACGCTCCGGATTGAGCCGGATGTGGAGTGTCCCGGTCGATTCCTCGTTGCCTTCACCTTCGACGCCACCGTCGCTGGAAGGTGAACCGTAGTTCCTTTTTTACATCAAACATATGCGTTATTTTATGTATATATGCAGGCGCATTTTTACTGCTGTCACCTAGCTAGAATATGTGTAGAAACTGTTCTAATTTGCATTGGTTCCTTCTATATATTTAAGTTGATGCTTTGTGGAATTAGAATTAGCCTCTTGTGATGATGATGCTTTCACTTGCTTGAGGTTGACTGTGGGAATTTTTATATCAATGATCTTTGACCTGCATTTGTCTGTTGATTGCTGATTCCCTTTATTGATAAAAGAGATGGGAGAAAACTATACAAATGACCTTTTTCTACAAAAAATATTATTTGAGAACACCAATGTATCCGGTCATCTATCACAGTATCCTTACTACCCTGGTCCTTGCAAAGGATTCTGCTTCAATAGCTTCGATTTATCGGCAGACGAGTTAGTACAAAGCCAGCTGTAGCATTTTATGCATGCTTATCCATTATTAGATTGTTCTCAAAAGTCCTTAGCATAAACTCTGTGATCAAGAATACTGTGATAAGGATGACGTTCCAATGATATATAGTGGTCATAAGCTTGCATATGTGGATCCCCTTGGTTATTGATTAGCCTTTGCAGTTGTCAGTCCAACTGGACTCTGGAGGTAGAACACTAGATATTTGAGGCTCCTGTCTGGTCAAAATGTTGGAATTTTGGTGTTGATTGTGAGTTTTACACACGATGTTTTATTGTCCATTGTTACTAGGTATTAATTATGCCATATCCCCTTGGTGGTCTAGTCAACACAGTCAACACTAGATATTGTGTATTTTATCCACCCCTCATTCTTCCCTGCATCACTGCCTGCTCAGTTGCCTTAGTAATTTGATTGATTTGAATTTACCCATTTAAATCATTCCTTCTATGTTCCTTTGAGCACCTGCATATAATGTTTGGCATCGATTACATACTTAAGCTTTCAACGACTCAACGTGCATAATGTCATTGTTTTAGGTTGTAGTTAGTCGTTGCTGTAGGAACATATTTTATTCTCCAAACCAACATGTTTACATCCTTGGAGTTACATTTAAAATCTTTAGGTCTTCATCCCTCTTATCGTTTTCCCATTTTCATCACCATTTTTAGAACACGTCCATTCGTGGTCAGAAGTGAATAATCTGTTGTGACAATATGTTGGTTGCAGAAACTAAGGCAAGTCTTTCAAGTTTTAGTTTTTTTGGAATTGATGAGTGCAGATTCTCATTTTGAGCAAAATAATAATAATTCTTGGAGTTTCAATGCTACTAAGTTGATGATAGTGTTCTGTGATAAAGTTTGCTTCTGGCCACATTTTTCTGACAAATAGTTTACAGTGTAATTGGTTGTTAAATTGTTGAAGTCCAGAGACATTACGTCTATGCAGTGTTTCTCCTTTAAAATATCAGATGGTAGTGGGGTCACATTTCCAAGCACAGCTAGACTTATCCTTCCTCCAAATGTGATACCGATACGCTTGTAGAGAACTTTTGGTGCTTTGTGCTAAAGCCGCATGGCTGTTTAATATACAATATTATCATACTATCCATGTTGCATGACTCAAGCATTGCAGCTATAGTTTCTTTATTACAAAAAAAACAAAGTCTTATTCTTGCTGTAATTTAAGGTGATTCACCAATTCTTCTTTATCTACTTCCTTGAACAGCATGATTGTTTACTTCTTTGCAAAGGAAGAGCTCAACTGCAATCTAACAGCGGTGAAAGCAGACCTGATTAAGCCTGTTACTGTTAGCTTCAAAGAGGGTCTTGGCCAGAAGTTCAGGCAACCTTCAGGGACAGGAATTGACTTCTCAGTTTTTGAGGAATCCGAGTTATTGAAGCAGGGGGGCATGGAAGTATATCCACTTGCAGTTAAAGCTGAAACCACATTGTCCGTTGATCCACCATCGGAAGGGGAAGACCAGATTTCAAACTCACAGATCACACAGGCTGTGTTTGAAAAGAAAGAAAATGGGGACTATCATGTACGAGTTGTTAGTCAGATCCTTTGGGTCAATGGAACTAGGTATGAATTGCAGGAAATATATGGAATAGGAAACTCTGTGGAAGGTGATACTGATGCAAATGATCCAGGGAAAGAATGTGTTATCTGCCTCTCAGAGCCGAGGGATACTACTGTCCTTCCATGTAGGCATATGGTAAGTCTCTAATCTGTAAAAGGATTAGTTTATGTGCACATTGGTGATCCATGATTGAATTTAAAGTAATCTATGAATGCTTTTGTTATGGTATTCCAGAACTTAACTCTGTCTATACAATTATATACTATGTATGCTTACCAAGCATGATCTTTGACTTTTCATATTCTACTTACTAATCCAGAAAAGTTTATACTAATTTACTGATTGCTAGCCATTTATATGTTTTGAGCTGTTTGGCAACTGGCTTCATATTGGCATCTGTAGAAAGGCATGACATTTGTATCTTTTGCTGCAGTGCATGTGCAGTGAGTGTGCCAAGGTCCTGAGGTACCAGACCACCCGGTGCCCCATCTGCCGTCAGCCTGTTGAGCGGCTGCTTGAGATCAAAGTCAACAACAAATCCGAAGAGCAACTCCAGCCGACGTCCCAATCGCCCCCACTACCTCCACCCCCGGCTCTGCATCTGGAAGAGGTGTAGCTGCAATCGATCTTGGATGGCATAAAAACATTATATGCTTCTAGATTGCGGCCTTCGGGCCTTCCCGCTGCAGGTACTCACTCATTTGAGCACGGGGGTGTAAGTGTAACTGGTAAACTTGCCTCAGTTACCTGTAGTGTATGTAAAGCATGTCGGAAGCTTCTGGCACAATGCGGTTGATGACTCCTGTGGGGAGCCTTGTAGATGCCAAGATAAGTGGGTGTGTGCTATATACATCTCATACATTCATGCCTGTACTATTGGCTACCTGAAGAAGTGCGACGATCGAACGTCTGAAACCAAACAGACGGTGTGATGTCGCCTCGGATTCTGACCTCGGGCGGCGTCGCGAGATCCGATCTTGGTAGCAGCTATCAATTCGATATACCACAGTAGCAGATGATGCTCATGGAGGGAGAAAAAGGAACAGTTGGTGGAATCCAGATTTTCTCGTTTATCACACGCTAAGTATTGATTAAAACAACGTGCTCTAACATATGTTATCGTTGTTTTAATCGAAACTTAGCGCGTGATAAACGAGGAACACCGAACACCAGGTTACCAACCCCCTCCATGAGCATCATCTGTTACTGTGGTATATCGAACTGATAGCTGTTACAAACCTCGATAGGACAAGTTTAGTCGCAAACTAGACACATGCTCAGATTCTTGAGCACCCAATGCCTCAGTGGTGGGTAAGTATATTAGTTGCCACCGGCAGCATGAAGAATCGAGCTAGCAGAGATAGGAGGTTTTCCTCTCTTTTCTTTTTTAATCTGTCATACGGAGTTACGGTGGAAAATAGCAGCGGATAATCCGGATTATCCGGTATTCATATCTATAAAAACGCGGATGTGACAAGCAAAACAAGCAGTCAACAAAAACATATACGGATACTATTAGATTTATTTTTGCGGAAGATACATACATGCTACTGCAGATTGAGTCAAATACGGATAATATCCTGGTTCTAAATGGAATTCTATTGGAACCTGTAACTTCGCCATTCGATCTTCGATTTGGGAAAACTAGATATCCATTTTAATTATCTCGACTAAACGAACATCAAGGTGATCTCTAATTTTCCATTTGATGGAGCTCATTTTGGCATATTTTTTATGGAAGTTGTAGGATATTCGTATTCGATTGAATTGAGTACACACCCAATCCATATTCGTATTTGATAAGTACTCGATCCGTATTTGTATTTGACAACATCCATATCCATATACGTATTTGCTTTGAAAATATGGAAAAGAAAATGAGGAGGGCACTATCCGATCCATATTCGATTCATTACCACCCTTACATAGGAGATTAGGAGGTGGTAAACGGCCACCAATTAGGCTATATTTGGTTCAGAGTTAAGATAACTAGGTTAGCTAGCTTCAACTAAGACATGTTAGCTTAACCTTAATTTTATGTTTGACAACTAACTTAAATAACATAAATTACTGTTTGTTTAGTTTAAAGGTTAAAAGATAAATTTGTAAGAGTTAATTGTGGTGGATTAAGTTATTCTATTTTTTAGTGGGTTAGTTTAATCCCAATTAGGAGGATTAAATGGTATTGATCGGGTTTACTTAACATCACATAACCCAATAATATTTGGCAAATCAAGTCCCTAACCAACCGGTTAACTCTAAACCCAGGGGGGCTGAGTATTTTACTTTTAATTTATGAAAGATTAAGAATGGTATTTTAGCTGATTTGGCACGTGCGTGATGCGTGCGTTTCTGTCGATTTCTTTAGTAGGAAGTACCAGGTAATGTTTCCCGTTTAGCTGGTCAATCTCCTCAC
This sequence comes from Stipa capillata, assembly GCA_019208055.1. Classification (NCBI taxonomy): domain Eukaryota; kingdom Viridiplantae; phylum Streptophyta; class Magnoliopsida; order Poales; family Poaceae; genus Stipa; species Stipa capillata. The sequence goes on from JAGXJF010001154.1 coordinate 230,649, forward strand.
CAACCCGAACCGGACCGGAGGTCGTCTAGGTGCAGCACGCCACGAAACCAAGAGCAACCCAAGCCGCCGGAGCCAGGGGTAGGTGGCGACCCTCCGTCGCGTATTAACTATTAAAACCCTCTCTCCTTCCTCCTCCGCTTCGCCTCACCAACCAAACCAACCAAAGCCACACCAATCTACCACTCCACCCTCCAATGGCTGCCGCGCCCACGTCGCAGCAGGTGGCCGCCAGGGCGCCCTGGAGCTCCCTCCCGCGCGGCGGGTTCCGCGTGCTTACGGATTCCTCCCCCGCCTCCGTCCGCTTCTCCGTCGGCCGCCGCCGCGCCGCGCACCTAGGTCCGATGCTGATCCCCCCAGTTTTCCTGTTTCTAGAATCGTTTCGTGCGCGTCGTTAAGTCTGCTCCCTCTATCGGAGTTGGGATGAAAGATTGATTGCCTTTTGCTCCGGAAGGGGAGCTTGGGATTGCTTAGCCGGCTGCTGGCTCAGAGTATGTCCGTCGTTGGTGGCATGGGGAAGAGGGGCTGTGAATCGTTGTATGGAGAAAGGTCGTCTTGGGGATGCCGATCATTTGATGGCCAGTCGTAGCAATTTAAGTAGAAAGCTTGCTTAGGGATCAGATCATTCAACTAAGCTGTCAGGCAGGGTAAGCTTTGAGGAACATTGGGGGTTCCTTATGCTGTGACTGGGCAGATATGTCTAACTTTGGGAACTATGTTTCTATGATTGCAATTTCAAAGATCTCAGGGCCTCAATTTGATCCTATCACACATATTTTAGTATTGGTTCCATTGTTGCCTCTCTACTGGCTGTTTTGAGATCTTGGGGATTATAGTAACTAGTTTTAATGTTGCTTGTTTTGGCATTCCAGTGGCATCATGAATTTGTATGCTGTATGTAAGTCATGAATCTGCTATGTGGCACGACTGCTGTCTTCTTAGAACTAGCACTGTAAAAGAACAAACTCTTAATATTTTTTGCCGTAAATTGGAGAACAGAGGTGAAAGCGGCTGGAAATATCTTTGGGGACTACTTCCAGGTTGCAACCTATGGAGAGTCTCATGGAGGTGGTGTTGGTTGCATTATCAGTGGTTGTCCACCCAGAATCCCACTGACTGAGGCAGACATGCAAGCAGACCTTGATCGCAGGTGTGCTTCTTCCAGATTTTGTTAATTTAGCTGCTGCAAAATTAGGATTCCGCAAATGCATATATGTTAACCTCTTGCAAAATATGATTATTATATTATTTCCGCGATGGTCACTGAATATTAAAGGTTGATTATTACAGGCGGCCAGGTCAGAGCAGAATAACCACCCCAAGAAAGGAGACTGATACTTGCAAAATTCTTTCAGGAACATATGAAGGTAGGGTATCTTTCAAGACATAGGAAAAATTTGGTGAATTTTATTTTGAATTAAGAATGTATTAGCTTGTGTCAATGGTATGACAGGGCCGATGCATTGTCTGCAGGTATGACCACTGGGACGCCAATTCATGTTTTTGTCCCAAACACAGACCAAAGAGGGGGTGTAAGTATCTACTGTTCTCCATATAAGATTTCTAACAAGTATAACTCATGGTAGCTGAACATTTAGATGGGCAAGAATTGTTGGTATTTATCTTTTTTGTTTCACAATCATATTTGATTCCACAGGATTACAGTGAAATGGCTAAGGCGTACAGACCTTCCCATGCGGATTTAACTTATGACCTCAAATACGGTGTTAGATCTGTGCAGGTACCTTTCGTTATGCACATATGAAAAGTATAGACTAGTTATTGAAGCACTAACAGTTGCACCTTTTGCGCTACAACTTTACATGTGCCAGATGTTTTACTTACTTGATAGTTAAATTAAACATCTTTCTATGCCCACTTGATAGGGAGGTGGAAGGTCATCGGCTAGAGAAACCATTGGAAGGGTAGCTGCAGGAGCTCTTGCAAAGAAAATTCTTAAGCTCAAATCTGGAGTAGAGGTTTGTTCCTACTTGGCATTTTTCTTTTACATTAACTATTCCACATCTGTAATCAAGCAGGGTCATTGCCCTGGTTAGTGCTTCATAAACAATGTAACCTGAAGAAAGAATATCTGCATGTGGATACATCCTAAATATTCCAAGCGTTCAACATTTTTCTTAATTTTAATATTAACATCGTTAGGTTTTACAAATGAGTAGTCTAGCACAGTAGTTTTCCTGTTAAATGGTCCCTCCTCATTTTGCTTTAATCCTGGTTCTTTCTTGACCTAAATATGACAGCTGTGTTGCTTATGTAGTTCGATACATCTTGCATACTGTTTCATAGAGCAATCCACAATAATGCAAGTTTTCTGCTACAGTGAATACTAATTTATTTCACCTTTTCATTCCCACTGCAAAAGGGCAAGTTTTGTGGCTATATCTCTCTTGATAACATAACCCTTCAGTACCTTATAGTGGAAGAATAATTACCTGCAGATCCTAGCGTTTGTTTCCAAAGTGCATCAGGTTGTACTTCCAGAAGACGCAGTTGATTATGAAACTGTAACCATGGACCAGGTCTGTGGTTCCCACCCTTTTTTACCAACACTACAGGATACTCTCTGTAGTCATTTACTGAATTTTATCTTGTTTCTAAAAATTTCCAGATAGAGAGCAACATTTGTAGATGTCCTGATCCAGAATATGCACAGAAGATGATCGACGCAATTGATAAAGTACGAGTTAAAGGGGACTCGATCGGTGGAGTTGTCACATGCATTGCAAGAAATGTTCCTCGGGTAAGCATTGAGACCCTGCTGATATGTTGATTTTGGTGTGCGTCCTCCAGCCTAATAAACCAATAAGCTCATTAATAGTAGTAGTAGTAGTAGTAGTAATGATGATGATGATGATGATGATGATGATAATAATAATAAAATATTTGAATTCTTATAAGTGGCATAATTTGTAGGGGCTTGGCTCTCCTGTATTTGACAAACTTGAAGCTGAACTGGCAAAGGCTATGCTTTCTCTTCCAGCAAGCAAGGGGTTTGAGATCGGTAGTGGATTTGCAGGTAAAGAATTAATTTGCAGAAAATTGGTTTTTGTTTTGTTTCCAAATATACTTGAGGGACAACAGGCGTAAGTACCATGAACTTGTTCCCAGGTACTGACTTGACTGGAAGTGAGCATAATGATGAGTTCTATATGGATGAGGCTGCAAATGTGAGAACACGAACTAATCACTCAGGCGGCGTACAGGTTTTAATCCTATTACCCTATTGCTCTACTGTTACAAACTTACAATTGTTACAAACTTACAATGTTCCTTTTCAGTACTTATAATCGGAAGTATGACACTGATTGTTACTTGTATGTGCATGCAGGGAGGGATATCAAATGGTGAAACTATATACTTCAAAGTAGCTTTCAAGCCAACAGCAACTATTTCGGTAAGATATTCCAGTTCAGAAACTTCCTTTCAGAATAACAGAAAACAAAAAATGCTGTTTCTTCAAAATGGTAGCAACATTTCCATGTCATGCTTCTCGAATTGTAAGAACTATGATGTTGTGGATGCAGTTACAACTTAATGTCAAATATCAAACTGTTCAGCAACAACTATGATATTCAAATGTTCCTTTGGTGCAACATAATTGACTTCTTTCTATTGTGGTATAGTAGTATGTTTTGCGTATATTTTTACATAATATAAGTAACATTTCAGGCTTGCTACATGTGGAACAGTTGTATAGTTATTTTTCTGAGATATTGATTTCATTTTTCCAGAGGAAGCAAAATACTGTATCAAGGGATCATCAGGATATGGAACTTATAGCAAGGGGTCGCCATGACCCATGTGTTGTTCCTCGGGGTAATGGATCCATTTAATATTCTACCTCTTGTCACGCTTAATACTAGTGTCCTTTGATCTGATCTTTTTCCTATCATTACTTCTCTAGCTGTTCCAATGGTGGAAACCATGGCCGCATTAGTCCTCATGGACCAGCTGATGGCGCACATTGCTCAGTGCGAGATGTTTCCATTGAACCTTGCCCTACAAGAACCAATTGGCTCGGCCAGCAGTACACCTCCATTGGCACAAGATCTAGCATAATGCCTCCTTGGAACAAGAAGCCACTCTTATGTTTTTTTCTCTCTCTTCCAGTTTTCTTTCATCTGCCATATTTCTGGGTTTTGCTAAGCAGTTTGCAGTTTTGCACCAAACCTGTATCCTAGCGCCTCTGAGTATTGTACCCAAGAGATCAGTTACACAGTGACAATTTGTGCAGGGCATCCATTTATTTTGAGAAATAAAAGTCTTTCTCCATTTGTGGAAGACTGGAAGATACTATGTTATCTATGTGCGACAGTATGGATGCTTGAAAATCTCTTACCAAATCATGATGCAGAGCATCAGTGACTGTAATGATTTTGACAAATAAGAATTGCTCGGCTCGTGCGACGTCGGCCGCTCTTCCTGGCATGTGAAGCCGATTTGTTTGCTGCTTGATTTTGGAGAGTATGAACAAACCTGAAACATTGGCGTCAACGGAAAGGCACTTGTGTGTTAATAATATGTATTCAGTATGCACTGCGAATATGCTTATTTGATATCTTAAAGAAAGTAGAGAATTCAATTATTTGATGATGATTCGGTGCTTAAATATGGTCCCGCCTGCTTACAGCAGCAGACGCTAGTTTGGAGCAAGCTCCAGGAACAGGTAACACCGGTCACAGTCAGTGACAAAATTAAACTATAAACGTCTTTGTTATTTGGTTTTGTATAATCAACCTTTACTAGCCGAGGGGCATTTGATTTTGCAGGAACAAATACAGAAAACCGTAGTTTAAAATAACCTATTTTCAAAAACAACCTTAAGGATAACAAGTTACTAACAACGATCTTTTCACAAAGGCCTGTAAAGACGGTAGTCATTTATACAAGAGTTAGTACCTTGAAAGGCATCTTAATTTGTCATGTGCTACTTCCTTGATAGAAATAGAAAGGCACGTTTATTTTTTCAGAACACTAAAAGGCATTTTTAGTTGTTGAGTACAGACTAGGTCTTCATTAAAAAGCAAATCCCATCCCGGATTCCCTTGCGTTAATGGCGACGGCCCCAGATGGACCCCACCACCATCTCCCGTTTGTTATGACCTTCACATTATCGCATGCACTAAGTAGATAAGCAGATCGAAAAGCAAGTTAGCAGATTGATAAGCCACTTCACTTATCGGTGGCAAGATGATAATTTCCCATAAATAAGGGCGAAATGGTTCTGTCTTTCTGCCCTAGTTACCAAATCATTTTGTCCTCCCCAGCCCTGCTTTCGTCCCTCCAATCAAGTGTTTTCTCACTTATCACATTACAACATAGGTGTCGTCGACCCGTCACCTGACTAGGCAACAAATTCAATCACAAAGCTCTGTAAATATAGTCTGAAACCTTTAGTTTGTTTGGATTTAGATTCATATAGGTCTTGATTAGGGGTATTAATTCAGATGTAAAAGCAAGATCGTGTAGAGAAAAGTTGGTGATAAAACCACAAAATTGTGAGCACTAAGATCCCAAATCTAAAGATCATTTGGAGGTTTGGGTTTTGATCTCACTATCTAGATTTTCGATCCGAGAAAGCACTATCCTCGCAAGGGTTCAATTCGATGCTTTGAGTTTAGATCTCATCTTAGAAACATGTTATATTTTTATCTTAAAATTTTAGGATTTCCTACGTGAACATGTCATCTCGTTTTTTGGAAAATTATATTGCAGTTTCTTCAATATGGTCCGAGGCTCAAATAATCAATACATACTTTGTTATAATTCAGGAGATCTAATATGTTTCTTCAAGCAGATCCAGGGTCTGAACGCGTGCAGCAAACAAATCGGTTTAGGATGTCACAAAGGTACATAACATATATATGTACATATATATATATATAGAAAGCTAAAAGCCCCTACATCCTGTAAATAAACTTTAATTCATATATGTGTATACGCAAAATTCCATTATCGTTTGCTGGGTTTAAATAGAAAAATTCTGCTCGCCCGTTCTATTTGTTGACTTACCATACTACCCCTCACTCAGTCTCATCCTCCCGGCTCTCTCGTTCCTCTCGCGATAGAGCCTGTCCGCCCCCAAATCGGAAGCTGCCGAGCCCTTGATCTTCGCCGGCGACGCCGAACCGAGCCACGCCGCCTCGAGCCCTCCTCCTCCTCCTCCTCCCCCCCTCCCCTCTACTTGGTCCGGAGTGGAGCGGAGCGGAGAGGAGAGGAGATCCACCCGGAGCGATTTTTCCGTTGGTAAGCCCTAACTTGCTTGGATCGATCTCACTTTGATCTAGACTTTCCTGGTATTTCTCTGCGGCTTTGAGCAACCGAAAACTAATTCCAAATCCAAATCGTGTTCTTCAGTGGGGGGTCCTGTGCCCCCGTAGGGTAGGATAAGAGCCAAGTTGCATCCGCCTCTGGGTGGGTGAAGGCGGAGAAGTAGGATGTCTTCTCTGAGCCGGGAGCTGGTCTTCCTCATCTTGCAGTTCCTCGATGAGGAGAAGTTTAAGGAGACTGTCCACAAGTGAGTGATTCAAACCCAAGAAGGACAAAGGTGATGTTGTTTGTTTGTCTAGTGTACTCAGTTGGTGCTCTTGTCACTGTTTAGGCTTGAGCAGGAGTCTGGATTCTATTTCAACATGAAGTACTTCGAGGACGAGGTGATCAATGGGAATTGGGATGAGGTGGAGCGCTACCTCGGGGGCTTCACGAAGGTTGATGACAACCGTTACTCGATGAAGATATTCTTTGAGATCCGCAAGCAGAAGTATCTCGAGGCCCTTGATAAGTAAGTGCAGAGGGGAGAGGTTCCTGTATCATTTTAAATGCCGGACAGCCTTGATGACTACTGGTTTCTTTGCTGCCAGGCATGATCGATCGAAGGCGGTTGAAATCTTGGTCAAGGACTTGAAGGTCTTTGCGTCCTTCAATGAGGAACTGTTTAAGGAGATCACACAGCTTTTGACTCTGGAGAACTTCAGGTAAAAATGGTATCCTGGCATTTGCATCTGTGTATACATTAGGTTTCTGCCACCATCCGTGTGGCTCTAATCGTTGCTGGATTGCTCAGTGAATGCTTTCTGCTTTTGTATTAACAGGGAAAATGAACAGCTCTCCAAGTATGGTGATACAAAATCTGCGAGAGCAATAATGCTTGTTGAGCTGAAGAAGCTGATTGAAGCTAACCCCTTATTCCGTGACAAGCTTCAGTTTCCCAATCTGAAGAGTTCTAGATTACGGACACTTATCAACCAGAGGTAGCACATAAAGAAAAAATAATCTCGGCGCCCCTTCCTCTCGAATATCTGGACATTTTGTTTATTCCTCTATGCTATGTATTTATTTGCACTGATGCTAGTTAGGAGTAGATTTACTAGTTGAACAATCTTAAATCCAATAATAAAACTACTTAAATCTCATCAGAGCACTTTAACCCCCGTTGGCTCATGATTAAACTGACCTGGTAAAAAATCCCTTGCTTGGTTAGAAAAAATTAACCTGGCTTTATTTAATCCTAAGCAAAATGAGGACTGCTGCTCATTCATTTTGCCAAAGATGATAGAAACTTGACTTCATGCATTAAAATCTTGTCTATCCATCCATTTCTACCAGTTTACATTGTAAATATGATTTCTTTTCATGACTTTTTTTTATGGATCATACTGTCATAACTATAAAAAATATATAGTTATCTGTTTGCATCTTCATTTTCTTAGTAGTTGATAGTCGAATGGGGCTTAAAGTTCAAAATAGAAAAGAATCTCAGGATAATATACTATCAAGATTTATTAACCTGTGGATGCCACTTACCTCTTGGAATTGATACATGTATTGGTGCTGCAAATCTCAAGTCAACTAGTTCTACTGTTTCCTTGATCGTTATTATTTGCTTTTCCATTATTTATTGTGCACAAGATTTTTGAGTATTCTCTTAGATTATAAGAGTTAGTGCTAGCTGATTCTCGTTCTAATTGCACGTTCACTCGTTGTGAAATTTTAATTTATCATTTATGTTTGAATGTAGAGGGAAAGAGAAATAACTAAGAAGTCTATGTATAGACCGTTGAGTCTTTTTGATAGACTAGTTCAATGCGTGTGCTTTGCTGTCGAGTTATTGTCAGGCTCAACCTGCTCAATGCACTCAACTCTGGTGTCGCACTCGGCTGAGCTCCACGCTGGCCGAGGTAGCACCTCACCGCGTGCTAGGCCTAAACCGTGCCCTCGGTCTGCCACCACGCCCAGATCGAATTTTTGATAGGAGGGAGGAGATTGTTGGGATAAGATATTCTTTTTTGTTAAGTTGATTATTGTGATTTTTTTCTCTGTTAAGAGATTTTTGAAGATGGTGGAAGGTGGAGACGCCACCACCAACTCCAATATTCATAGTAGTAATAGATGACCTTATTATTGTATAATATATGGCAGCTTAAACTGGCAGCACCAGCTATGCAAAAATCCCAGGCCAAATCCTGACATCAAGACCCTCTTTGTCGATCATTCTTGTGGACAACCAAATGGTGCACGTGCTCCATCACCAGCAAACAATCCACTACTTGGATCTATACCTAAACCTGGAGGTTTTCCCCCGTTGGGTGCCCATGGAGTAAGTTTGTTAAGCATATTTGAATACTTCATCTATATGTGGAAGTGTACAATTGTTTATAACTTGATTTATGTCTGTTTCAGCCTTTTCAACCTGCACCAGCACCTGTCCCACCTCTGGCTGGTTGGATGTCAAACCCTCCAGCAGTAACACATCCTGCTGTGTCTGGTGGTGCTATTGGATTTGGTACTCCTACGAATCCTGGTACTTAGTTATTAGTATTGCAAAGAATTCTTGAATGGTGCGGATTGGTGGCATCACATATTTTTTATTAATATCATTCTGCATGTACATCTTGTAGCTGCTATACTGAAGCATCCTAGGACACCCTCAACTGCCAATCCTTCTATGGATTATCCATCTGGAGACTCTGATCATGTCTCCAAGAGAACTAGGCCAATTGGGTTGTCTGAGGAGGTATTTGCGACCTCTGTTCCTCAATTATCTGCCACCAATATTGGATTCTTACAGTTGGCACTTGATAATACTGTCACATTATGCCTAGTCAACAATCTTCGGTATATACTTGACTGCAACCATGGTGGTGTAATTTTTACAGGTGAATCTTCCGGTGAATATGTTGCCAGTGACTTATCCGCAGAGCCATAGTTACCCGCAAGATGATTTCCATAAAGCTGTTGCACGCACATTGAGTCAAGGGTCAGCTCCAATGAGCATGGACTTCCATCCAGTTCAACAAACTCTTCTTCTTGGTAAGTTCTGTAATGTCTCATTGCTTTCCCATGATAAATCTGGATTTGTCTCTCCCATAGCATTTCATTTGTGCTAATGTTTACTTGGCATATGTTTTTTTAGTTGGTACCAATGTTGGTGACATTGGATTGTGGGACGTTGGCACCAAGGAAAGACTTGTTGTAAGAAACTTCAAGGTTTGGGAGCTTGGGAAATGTTCGATGACCCTCCAGGTTTGTCCATTGCACTATGTAGTTCAGTAACTTGGTGTCTTTTTTTACTTGCATTCAATCTAAGTATGTGTAAAATGTAAATTCTACAAAACAGGCAGCGCTGGTTAAGGATCCTACTGTGTCAGTTAATCGCATAATATGGAGTCCTGATGGAACCTTGTTTGGTAAGATGGTGCAGTTGTTTTGCTGTCCTTTTATGTCGGCACTGTTCTAATGTAATTCTCTGTTCAAAAGGTGTTGCTTATTCAAGGCATATAGTACAGATTTATTCGTACCATGGTGGTGATGATATTAGGCAACACTTGGAGGTATGACTGAATATAGTTCAGCTGTCTGCCCATAGTTCATTGTCTTGTATATAATTGACTATCCTGTTTCCTGAATTTGATATCCTTTGTTTTCTTGACTAGATTGATGCGCATGTTGGTGGTGTAAATGACATTGCATTCGCCCATCCAAATAAGCAGCTATGTATAATTACCTGCGGAGATGATAAGACAATAAAGGTGAGTTCCTGTGGTGGTATTAATTCTGGTACTATAATCTATTTGTTTGATTGAGAGATATGAAGTCCATAAGAATTGCATACTAGGTCTGGGAGGCTACTAGTGGAGGTAAACAATTTACCTTTGAAGGTCATGAAGCTCCTGTTTATTCAGTTTGTCCACATTATAAGGAAAATATCCAGGTACTCATGCCATTATTACTGCAGTCATTTTTACCAGATTATATACATTTTGTACTGTAGGAAGTTAATGTTTTTTGTTACCTCATGTTACTTCACCTATTATGCAGTTCATCTTCTCAACTGCTTTAGATGGAAAGATAAAGGCATGGTTATATGATAATTTGGGGTCTAGAGTTGACTATGATGCACCAGGTCATTGGTGCACTACGATGGCATATAGTGCGGATGGTTCAAGGTTCATATTCTCAGTTCGCTGTTAACATTTTTAGTTAGGAATATGCAGGCGTTTGTATTGTGTTTTACACTCTTTTTTGGCCTCTATGTGTAGGCTGTTTTCATGTGGGACTAGCAAGGACGGTGAATCGCATCTGGTGGAATGGAATGAGAGCGAAGGTGCTGTGAAGAGAACATATCAGGGGTTTCGTAAGCGATCTATGGGTGTCGTACAATTCGATACCACCCGGAATAGGTTTTTGGCTGCTGGAGATGAATTTGTGATAAAGATTTGGGACATGGACAACACAAGTCTTCTGACTACCATTGATGCTGATGGTGGCCTACCTGTGAGTTTTTGTCTTTGTGTGTGCTTATGTTGGTGAATGGCTGATCGAAACAAATGTAATAAGAAGTTCCCCTCTTTCTAACCTGGTTGCTGGTACCACAATTGTCAGGCAAGTCCACGTATCCGCTTCAACAAGGAGGGTACTCTGTTGGCTGTTTCTACTCTTGATAATGGTATCAAGGTCTTAGCAAATGCTGATGGTGTTCGTCTGTTGCGCACATTAGAAAATCGTTCTTTTGATGCTTCTCGTAGTGCATCTGAGACTGTAACAAAGGTAGGTACATGTAACAATTAAAGATTCTGAGAAAACCTTTATGCATGCATGATCCAACCATTCCTTACTGGTGCAGCCTCTAATAAATCCTTTGACTGCTGCCACTGCGGCAGCTGCTGCTGCTGCTGCAACCAGTTCTGGAAATGCTGCTCCAGCAACTATAGCTGCAATGGTTTGCTATATCCACGATTCCTTTAATATTGATCTTTTATCTTTCTACCAAGAACAGTTCCTATTATGATCCCAACTAACTTGGTCATACTGTGGAATTTTGTTGCCAGAATGGGGACAGCAGAAACTTGGTCGATGTAAAACCTAGAATAGCTGATGAGTCAATGGATAAATCAAAGGTCTGGAAGCTTATGGAGATAACTGATACAACTCAATGCAGATCATTAAAACTGATGGATAATATTAGGACAAGCAAGGTGATACGTCATTCCTTGCTTTTACCTTGGCGTATGTGTTGAATCTGCAGCATTTTTTCTAGCGATCTTGTGGGTGCACTGCAGTTTATACTGTTAATTTGATTGAATAAAAATTAATTTATAGTGTTATTTCTATGTCTAGAATGGCAGATGTTTTAGCTTTCGTTTGCATGTTTGAGATTTGACAAGTGGCTTATGGACTTGCACATTCACTATGACTGCTAATTAAACTGAAAATATGCCCATGCTTATCTATCTACACCTTAGATTTCCAATTCAGTCAATGATGCTTGTACAATAGAATGGAATGGGAGGCATCTCACATTTTGACTAGTACTAGCTGAATGCCCATGTGTTGCTCAGAAACAATAAAAATAAATCAGTCTCCATACAAATCCATGGTCACAAAAACTGACTTTGAGTTAGAAAAACAATGCAACTTACAAATAGCAAAACCATTAAATAATCATATGACATATTCGACCAACCCTAAAACAAAATGGTGGAAATTGTGGAGAGATGGTCTCACCAGTCAGGAAGTTATCTTTGGTGGAGGGGAGGTGGGATGGCAGACGGACCATCACCACCAACTCAAATATTTATTTTTTGAGAAAGTGGCAGGAGCACTACCTTTCAATTAGAAGAAAACAGAGTATCAATTGCTCCATTTCATGTGCAAGTATCAACGCTTGCGTTTGTCATAAGTCTTTCCCAATAAATATATTTCTCTGTAATTGCAGATCTCAAGACTGATTTATACAAATTCTGGTGTTGCTATCTTAGCTTTAGCTTCAAATGCCATCCATCTATTATGGAAATGGCCACGCAATGACCGAAATTCAACTGGAAAGGTAAACTCTGGATTGTTTATGCATAGTTGCTCAGATTGCTTATTTGTGTACATTTATCTGTTACTAATTGGTTTAATTTGCTAACTCTTCTAGGCTACTGCGAGCGTTTCTCCTCAATTATGGCAACCTCCGAGCGGAATCCTCATGACTAATGACATAGCCGACAGCACTGCCGACGATGCAGTTCACTGCTTTGCTTTGTCAAAGAATGATTCATATGTCATGTCAGCTTCCGGAGGGAAAATCTCTCTATTCAACATGATGACTTTTAAGGTTGGTTAATCATTATGAGGATTTGTAATATATTAATTCTTTTGTAGAAACTGTCCCTTACGCATTTATGGTGACTGCAGACGATGACAACATTTATGCCTCCACCACCTGCGGCAACTTTTCTTGCATTCCATCCTCAAGATAACAACATAATCGCAATTGGGATGGATGACTCAACCATCCAAATTTACAACGTCCGAATCGATGAGGTAGTAGCACCTGCTAAGTGCTAACATGATTAGCGTTGTTCTTTTATCATTGAACAAGGTACACTCAAATACGATTTGTTCGTTCTTTATACAGGTCAAAAGCAAACTTAGAGGGCACTCTAAGAAAATTACAGGTCTTGCCTTTTCAAATGTGTTAAATGTGTTGGTATCTTCTGGAGCTGATGCCCAGGTTATCTACTGAACTATATAGTCAGATCATTTCCATCAAGCTATTTCTATTACATCTTCACTGTTTATTATTTTTCCTGTTGTAGATATGTGTTTGGAACACTGATGGGTGGGAGAGGCAAAGAAGCAGATTTTTGCAGATACCATCAGGTCGTCCAACATCCAACATCTTAGACACAAGAGTTCAGTTCCACCAAGATCAACTGCATTGTCTTGTTGTCCATGAGACCCAGATTGCCATCTACGATGCTTCAAAACTAGAACCCGTGAAGCAGGTAAAGTTTCTCTCTTGTCCTTCACGCTTATACTCTATCTTGCTATGAAGGTTATCTCTTGGCTCACCTTAACTTTGCTTTCAGTGGCCTGTTCGAGAGAATTCTGCTCCAATAACACATGCCACATTCTCATGTGATAGTCAACTGATTTATGCAAGCTTTCTGGATGCCACTGTCTGCATATTTAGCGCATCAAGTTTGAGACTCCAATGCCGAATTCTCCCAGCTTCTTATCTTCCTCCAAATATCAGGTATTCTATAAGGCTCAAAAGAACATAATTTACTATGTATGGTTAGGGGAGCCACCTGTCTCAAGTGCTGGGTTAAATTGGCTTTCTTGCTTCTTCTGAAAGGATCTTGGCTGTCCTCATTTCAGAGGGGTCTCAGTTTGGATGATTGGTATTTGTTCTCAGTTCAGTGTGATAACAAGATACATTTTTCTAATAAAATTATGGAATTGAGGTAATTGAGAGTGCTACTTAGACTAGCAATGCATAGCAGTAATAGATCACTAAGATCTCTGTCGGGAGATTTACAACAACAACAACTAAGCCTTTTGTCCCAAGCAAGTTGCGGTAGGCTAGAGATGAAACCCAATAAAAATTACATGAACCAAAAGGTAAAGGAGAAAATGCTTAAAAGAAATATTATGGTTTGGGCACGTGGATCGCTAATTTCCACGCAATCCTATTTAGAGACAAATCCTTGGATACATTTCAATCTTTCAAGTCTTTTTTTACTGCCTCCTCCCATGTTAACTTTGGTCGCCCCTTGCCCCTCCTAGTATTGTCGAGAAATCTTAGAATACCGCTATGCACCGGTGCTTCTGGAGGCCTCCGTTGGATATGTCCAAACCATCTTAGTCGATGTTGGACAAGCTTCTCTTCAATCGGTGCCATCCTTACCCTATCGCGTATATCCTCATTCCGAATTCGATCCTTTCTTGTATGCCTACAGATCCACCGTAGCATACGCATCTCTGTGACACTTATCTGCTGGATGTGTTGTCTTTTAGTGGGCCAACATTCTGCTCCATACAACATCGCATGTCTAATCGCCATCCTATAGAACTTACCTTTTAGCTTCTGTGGGACCTTTTTGTTACGAAGGATGCCAGATGCTTGTCGTCCACCCTGCTTTGATTCTATGGCTAACATCCTCATCGATACTACCATTGCTCTGTAGCATTGATCCCAAGTATTGAAAAATGTCTTTCGTAGGCACTATTTGTCCTTCTAGACTAACATTTCCCTCCTGACACCTAACACCACTAAAATCGCACCTCATATACTCGGTTTTGGTTCTACCAAGTATAAACCCTTTTGATTCTAAAGTTTGTCTCCACAACTCTAATTTTCTATTGACGCTCATTCCACTCTCGTCTACTAGCACCACGTCATCAGCAAAGAGCATACACCAAGGAATATCTTCTTGTATATCCCTTGTGACCTCAATCATCACTAAGGCAAAAATGTATGGGCTCAAGGCTGACCCTTGATGTAGTCCTATCTTAATTGGGAAGGCATCGGTCTCACTATCACAAGATCCAACACTTGTCACAACGTTATCGTACATATCCTTGATGAGGGTAACGTATTTTGTTGGGACTATGTTTTTCCAGCGCCCACCACATGACTGCCCTTGGAATTTTTTCATACGCCTTCTCCAAGTCAATGAATACCATATGTAAATCCTTCTTTTGCTCCCTATATCTCTCCATAAGCTGACGTAGCAAGAAAATCGCTTCCATAGTCGAACTCTCGGGCATAAAACCAAATTGATTTTTTGTGACGTTCGTCAATGTTCTTAGTCGATGTTCAATCACTCTCTCCCGTAGCTTCACAGTATGACTCATAAGCTTAATTCCTCGGTAATTAGTACGACTTTGAATATCTCCTTTATTCTTGAAGATAGGTACTAATATACTTTTTCTCCACTCTTCGGGCATCTTGTTTGACCGAAAGATGCGGTTGAATAGCTTAGTTAGCCATACTACTGTCATGTTTCTAAGGCATCTCCACACCTCAATAGGGATATCATCAGGGCCCAACGCCTTGCCTCCTTTCATCCTTTTTAGGGCCTCCTTAACCTCGAACTCCTGGATCCTCCGCACGAAGCGCCTGTTGGTGTCATCAAAGGAGTCGTCAAACTCAAGCATAATAGTCTCATTCCCACCGTTGAACAGTTCGTCAAAGTAATCTCTCCATCTATTCTTGATCTCCTCGTCTTTCACTAGAAGTCGATTTGCCTCGTCCTTGATGCATTTAACTTGGTTGAAGTCCCTTGTCTTCCTCTCGCGAATTTTAGCCATCTTGTAGACATCATTTTCACCTTCCTTTGTATCTAATCGCTGGTAGAGCTCATCATAAGCTCGCCCCCTTGCTTCACTCACAGCTCGCCTTGCCTTCTTCTTGGCATCCTTGTACTTCTCCATGTTGTTTGTACTTTTGTCATGATGCTAGCACTTGAAGCATTCTTTCTTCTCCTTGATAGCCTTTTGGACATTCTCATTCCACCACCAGGTGTCTTTAGGTTCGCATTTCTTTCCTTTGGTCACTCCAAACACCTCCCTAGAATGCAAATTGCCATCTTCATCCACATGCTATTCGCGTCTTCCTCTTCGTTCCATAGTCCTCCCACAATCATCTTGTCCTTAAAAATCTGTTGCGCTTCCCCTTTGAGCTTCTACCACTTTGTTCTCATAATTTTGGCACCTTTGTCCCAAGAAACGTAAATAAGAGCAAAAATCAGCCACCACCAGCTTATGTTGTGGGACAACACACTCTCCAGGTATCATCTTGCAACCTACACAAGCCCGTCTATCCCCTCTCCTGGTAAGGACAAAATCAATCTGGCTAGAGTGCTGAGCACTACTAAAGGTCACTAAATGCGATTGCCTTTAAAAAAAAAGGTGTTAGCTACTATCAGGTCGTAAGCTAGAGCAAAATCTAAGATGTCCTTGCCCTCTTGGTTCCTATCGCCATACCCAAAGCCAACATGCACCCCCTCAAACCTCACATTTGATGTACCCACATGGCCATTGAGATCTCCTCTTATGAAGAATTTCATTAGTAGGTATACTTCTAACCATATCATCTAAGTCTTTTCAAAGATTTCTCTTTATGCTCACATCAAGACCTCCTTGTGGGGCATAAGCACTAATAACATTTATGACCAAATCCCTAATGACTAGCTTGACTAGGATGATCCTATCCCTGTCTCCGGACGTCCACTACTCCATTCTTGAGGTTCTTATCCATCAGAATGCCTACACCATTCCTATTCCCAACTAACCCTGAGTACCATAGCTTAAAACCAGTATTCTCCACCTCCCTCGCCTTCTGGCCCGTCCATTTAGTCTCCTGAACACGAAGGATATTTACACGTCTCCTAATCGCAGCATCAACTAACTCTCGTAGCTTTCCAATTAAGGACCCTACATTCCAACTACCCACACGAATCCTATTTGCATCGATTAGCATTCTTACCCTTCGCATCCGTCGAGTAAAATGCGAAGACCCTTGCACACTTATCACTACATCTGGGTACTGACGTAGCGCGTCACTAAGGGAGTGACGACCCGGCCCTTGCTCATTTAACACCACACCCGGGTTTCGATATGGCGCGTCGCTAAGAGGGTTACGCTCCAACGAATTTCTATTGGATTTCATATCCATAAAAATAGCTGGGTTTTTACGTTGGCTCGCCAAGCCTATCACAACCCTCCTTTACCCGGGTTTGGGACCAGCCACGGCGGAGTTTCTGTTGGGAGATTTGATTAAAAAAATTGCGTTGAGCAACTAAATCGTTAAGATGCAACCTGAGTTAAAATTTATCTTAGGGGATTAGAACAAGATGTTTCAACTCTCAATGATGTTTTTTCAATGTCCTTGGATTGGCTTCACAAGGTAGTTCTATAACTTTATTACTAGTTTACTACCATATTCAAAGTAATCTATGGGTTGGAGTACTACATGTCCAACAGGATTACGCTGAATTGGAGAAAAAGGTCTTAGGAGGAAATTGAATTAGAATATATGGGGGTAAAATAATCTAAACAATAAGGATCAATAAGCAGTTGTGGCTCTCACCGGTGAAGTCACAAACTACGAATTGTTACCAAAATTGTATGAGCGGTTCTTCATACCTTCTTTAAAAGGTCATTGATTTATATCTGCTCCATCAAACTGAAAAGTTGTGACAGAATTATTGTATGAATAGTCTTTATTTCATGAGCCACATGTTTGTTTTCCTTAACTATTCTTGTAACAAGCAAGTCTTTTGTTGAATTATGAGTAAACTGCTGACATAATCATTGCTTTTCTAGTTCAAGTGTTCATCCTGTTGTGGTCGCGGCACATCCTTCGGAAGCAAATCAGTTTGCTCTAGGCCTTACTGATGGCGGTGTTTATGTCATGGAACCATTGGAATCTGAGAGAAAATGGGGAAATCCTCCACCAGTGGAGAATGGATCAACGAGCAACTTGTCCACACCTCCTAATGGAGCTTCGAGTTCTGATCAACCAGAAAGATAATAGCGAGAAGTTGAAGTGTTAGACTTTTCTATCATTTCTACTCTTCGTGGTACGAGTCACTAACTAGGTATCCTTCTCAGAACTCAGAAGTTAATGTGTAATTTATTGAGATCTGATACATGGAACATTCATAATACATCATTTGCAGTTATAAGTTTGATTAATAAGCCGCAATAATTGTTGGAAACTAGATGATTTATTTGCATGCCTAATGAATTTACCCTTGTTTAATTAATCCATTGTTTTCTCTTGAGTTGATAAATATCCGCTTGCACACAAATCTATAAACATCGATATAATTCCAAGTCGACTTCATCCAGTTTGTAACCACACATATCTATACACATTGATAAATTTCCAAGGTCGACTTTATTCAGTTTGTAATCATCCCGTGTTCTGCAGATGGACTTCACTTTTACCACTTCCTTTCGCGGAGCAGCTGGTTCCAAGGGTGGTGTCGACGAGCACAATAAAAACAAGGCTTAACAGCAGTTCATCTGTTGCTTATATTATATGTTTCTATTACCATTATTAAGTGAGGAAGGAATTAGTCCTAGTATTTCATTTTGTTCTGTTTGCCGTGCTGTGAGAGATGGTTACCCAGTAGATAAGGTGTAGTAACAGTTCGGCTGTACCTAATCAATACTTTTATTTCCGACTAGTAAGTAAAAACATGTTGCTTCTCTCAGTTGTGTGCTCATTGTTCCATTTGGTTTATATATCTGGTATGTTTGGTTTATGCTCAAATCTACGGGACCCATTTTTTGCCCATGTCCACAAAGTTTGGCCTTTAGATCGTTACCAAATGCAATTTCTTGCCAATATTGACCAAAACCTTGGCTGGCCAATTATTTTGGTAGGGTTGGCTTGGGCACCAAATAAACACACCCACCACGCCGAAGTTTTGGCACTAATATGTCCTTATGTCCGTACTGTGAACTTATCGGATATAAGGGAAAGTGATGCATGCCCATGATTTCTCTTGTCGGTGAAACGGAGCATATCTGCGTCTTGTGCATTTGGAGAGTGGTGGTGCTTCCCAGATAAAGCACGGGTTCGCCTGACCTTGACTGGTTGATAGGTTGCGCGCGTTGTCCTTTTCCAGACGGGAGAAGTCGCTGAGGATGCGACATGAGCCACCGAATTGGCTGCGATGAGGCAGGATGTTTACCACCTCTTGTCGACGTGAACTGACTGGTGGCGAGGAAAAACTGTTTTGAGAATTTTTTTAAGGAAAACTGTTCTTGAGTTGTTAGAGCATCCGTAATGTATGGACTGTTTAAAGGGATTTAAACTTTGCCACATAAAAAATAATCTGAATTTATAAATTTACTTTAATGTATAGACCCGGTTAGTGGGACAATATCATTTCTTTTTTCACACATCATTTTCTCTCTGTTTTTCAACTCTTTGACATGTGGCCCTTCTCTTCTCTCTTTGCTCTCCTTTTGCTATGAACCAGGTCTTACGTACGAATTGGGTCTTAAAATTTTGGTTAAAACTTTCGTGCTTGCAGTGTGTACTACTAGGTCTTAGTACAAGAATATTCACTAAGACCTTCTTTTTTGCATACATTGTGGATGCTCTTATGCAGATGCTTCGTCACGCAGCGCAGTACACAGAGTAAAGTAACAGCAAAACAAAACTAACTAAAAGGTGTGGCCTTCGGAATTTTGGCTCCTGCAGGAATTTACAGTGCGATCTCAAACTAGTGAAGTTGGGGAAGAGCCATGAACCAAAATCAGGAATTTGCAATCCGTTCCAAAAGTAGTTAAGTTGACAGAGTGTAGGGTCAGGTGTGCAGTAGTACACTTGGCACGGCCACTAGGCACCAACTCCACATTAATGAAACACACAATGGACGTACTCTGAGCACTTACAGAGGCAGCAAAGCAGCCTGACTACTGACGAAGGTTTTACCAGGAGGAAGGAGAGAACAGCTAGCTGGGCCGGCCGTACAGAAGAGAGGGGGACAGGAACAGAACGGATTTTTACCGTCGCGTGTTCACGATATTCGAAACAAAAAATTTCGCTCTAATTTTTGTAACAAAAAATAAACTCTTTTATAGAAATACGTCATGCTATAATATGTTTACTTGTAAAATTTAGTACAGAAATATAACTATATGTATTCTATACAAAGAAAAATAAAATAAACATGTATCCACTATTCAAGTCCGTATGTTTTGGACATAATGTATATATATTAACGAAATGATTTGAGCACAAAACAAAAATACGGCTATGTAAATGAAATGAAACATGCACACTATTCACCGTCTATTTATTTTATTTTTATATGATATATATGGTTATATATTTGTACTAAATTTCACAGGTGTATATGTTATAACATGATATATACTGATAATTTTTTTAAAAATATTTATAACAAAATAGAAAAAATATTTTAAATATTAGATGAATGTCCAACCAGACGGTATAATAGTATCCGGGGACAGGGACGAACCAGCGCCACCTGCAACAAAACGAGCATAGGAGGACAAATTAGCACCAAGAGCTCAGCTCACCGTAGCGGTGAAAGAAAGGCGATGATTGGTGAGGAGCCACCACGTACACAGCCCCAGCCCCACGCATCATGCGTGCATCAACACATGCATGCAACCACAGCCCCTGCGGTTGCAAAGTGCCTATCACGGAAGCAAAGCAAGAAAAAGGAACCGGCCATGGCGCACCGCCCTCTGCATCGTTGCACGTACACCGTGCATGCACGTCGTCGTACACTGATGAGGCCGGCGAGTGGCTAGCGGATAACACTACCTAGCTACTAGTAATAAGCGCACTAGCTGGCCAGAGCGCGCAAGTGAGCAACTAGACAAGAAAGAAAAACAGCAAAAGCGAGCGAGACCCGGCGTCAGGCCGATCGAGGGAGTGAGGGCTGAGTCATGGCGCTCCACTTCCACCCTGCAGGGTACTGCTGCATGCTGCCTGCTCAAAAAGATGCAATACGCTGCGTGCATCCCAAGGAGATATGGTCGGTCGTGAATGGATCTCGCGCTGATCAGCTAGCCTGCGGTACTATGTACTATAGTTCGTACCAGTGTTCCATCGTACTCGTACGCTCTCTCTCTCTCAACCATCAAAGGTACTTTTTAATATTGATGCTGCAGAATGTTTGAGTACACTTGGCTCCAGCTATAAGCTCATTTAAAGACAAAGTTTCCCTTGAGTTTGTTTTCTCCTCGCTCCCGTTGGTAGCTGAAATCCGAGCTTCTCCCAAACCCCTTACCTTTCAACTCATCGAGATATACAAGAAATCGGTCACTAGGTATAAAACCAACCAAACCTAGCCCCTTCCTCCAGCCCCCTTCACCCGAGCGGAATCCCATCCTCCTTCGTTTCCTCAGCTCACCGGCGTAGCTCTTCTCATGCCGCCACGTCCTCCTCCCTAGCTACGGCCCCTTCCTTTCCTCCCACTCCTTCAGCTCCAACGTTGGCCACCTCGCGCCATATCCTCCCTCCCACACCCAGATCCTTCCCCTATCGAAACTTCACGGCCGTTGGATCCCTCTCACAATATTATCTTATCTAGCCTCATTCAAGGATAGCGGGGTAGCATGTTCTTGAATTTAAACACGCTCAACCAGTTGGGATAAGGGAGATCTTTAACCGTGGGCATTCATCTCTAGTGAATGTCATTGAACGATCATTCGGTTGTCCCAAGATGAAATGACATTGTCTTTTTGGCATACCAAGCTACATAGTTGATAAGCAAAATATGATAATTGTTTCTTGCATGACTTTGCATAATTTCATTCGTGATAGTGCTCGACATGATGAAATATTTCGAGAGATTTGAGAGAGAAGAGTATGTTCAAGAGGACATGGTAGGTGTCGGTGTGGACAATATTGCCTCTAGCTATCATGGTGGAACTATGGTCCATGTACATGATATATTGTTGCGAGTTCGATAGCGAGAGGGTGAATGGATACATGAAAAGTATCTATTTATTGGAAAAAATTTGGCAAAAAAAACCGTGCATTTCTTGCAACCTATTTTGACGGCAAGAAAAACTTGTAAAATTTGCCCTTACTTGATGCCAGGCTTTAAATTATCATAATGTAGTCCTTTTATATCTTAGAAATTGATTTTCATGGTCACTTGAGCAAATGATAAAAGAATAACTACATCAGCTAAACAGTAAAAAGAAAAGTCTAGGATATTTCAGACATTTATCTAATCACCACAGATAGGAAGTCAATATGCACAAGCCCTTCCAAACGGTAGGACGAGCTACTACAGAGCTTATGTCGATGGCGGTTTCTCAGGACAGTTGGGTATTGGTTGGCTTGTGCACAAGTTCAAACCAGTTCAAACGAGCATTACCACATTATTAGAATAGATCATACGTGCCATACATAATATACACGCAATATGCATGCTAACAGAATGCACCGGAAATCAGAAGTCACCATAAGTTTGGTGTATATACATCAATCGCTAATTCACTATAAACTTACACTTACTTTGTTGCAGGTACCAATGGCAGTTAAATAAGTTCATGTAACGAGTAAGAATAAACCATAGCAGTGTATTAATTATTTCTCCCTTGTGGAGGACAAAAATACAGTGTCGGGAACAGATTCCTCTGGAGATACTTTGGATGAATAATTGCCCGCTCCAATTTTTCACTTCTTTTTTTCTAAAGTAAGCATTTTTCACTTTCACACAGTTGGACACCTGAGGAAGCTCGAACAACCATGAAAGGCTGAGAAACATGGGCAAGTAGGTCTCCCTGCCCTGGGCGACAAACAGCAGCAGCATCTCTAGCCCAGGGCACGAGAATTTCGCATGCAAGGATTCACAAAACTGTTGGCTAGTGAGCTCATGTGCTAGCACCTCGGGGCCCAAACTCCCACAAACCGCAGACACACAAAGCGGCAACTAGCGATGGATGGATACAGACGGAAGGATTGCACATGGGACGGGCGTACTTGAGGTGTGCTTAGATTTACAAAGCGCTAAATTTTCGTTGCCATTTCTAGTGTGTGCATGTACTATGCAGTATAAAACTATCAGATGCCACATGTCAATAAGAAAATTAGCTCCATATAATCCGTGAACTTACTCCTGTTGGCTCGGGCTATGTTCACGTGTTTGCATCTTCTTTCGATACCAGTAATCTTTGTCAAATTTATCCAGCAAACGGATCAAACACTACTACAGAATTCATTTGTCCAGACGGTTCGGAAACACCGGGCGGGACAGTTTTCCGAACCGTCTGGACGAAACAGTCTGGACAAATGAACTTTGTCCAGACGGTTATTGAACCGTCTGTACAAACACGTAGTACAGACGGCTCCACACATGAGCCGTCTGTACTACTATCTGGCACAGTACCTCCGAGGCATTTGTACAGACGGCTCCCAACATCAAAACCGTCTGCACAAATGCATAGAACAGTACTTCAAAAGCATTTGTACAGACGGTTCCATTTTCAGAACCGTCTGCATAAATTCATTGTACAGACGGTTCTACCCCTGGAACCGTCTGCACAAATGCTGTGTTAGGAGAGCGTTGCTGCGGCGGCAGCAGAAACTACCTGTTTCTGCTGCCGCGGTAGCAGTGCGGCAAGGTGCCATGCTGCCGCCTGGTGCCGCGGCAGCGGAAAATGCTGATTCCGCTGTCGCGGTAGCAGTGCTGCAGGGCTACGGTAGTGCCGCCTGCTGCCACGGCAGCTGAAACGGACGTTTCGGCTGCCGCGACAGCCGTGCGGCAAGGCGGCCTGCTGCCGCGGCAGCGGAAATGGCTGATTCCGCTGTCGCGGCAGCAATGCTGCAGGGCTACGGTAGTGCCGCCTGCTGCCACGGCAGCTGAAACGGACGTTTCGGCTGCCGCGGCAGCCGTGCGGCAAGGCGGCCTGCTGCCGCGGCAGCGGAAATGGCTGATTCCGCTGCCGCGGCAGCAGTGCTGCAGGGCTACGGTAGTGCCGCCTGCTGCCACGGCAGCTGAAACGGACGTTTCGGCTGCCGCGGCAGCCGTGCGGCAAGGCGACGTTGCGGCCGCCTGCTGCCTCGGCAGCGGAAATGACTTATTCCGCTGCCACGGCAGCAGTGCGGCAGGGCGACAGTGCTACCGCCTGCTGCCACGGCAGCGAAAACAGAGGTTTCTGCTACCGCGGCAGCAGTGCGGCAGGGTGACGTTGCTGCCGCCTGCTGCCGCGGCAGCGGAAACTACCGTTTCCGCTGTCGCAGCAGCCGTGCGGCAGTGTAACGATGCCGTGCGGCAGTGAAAACGCTAGAAACAAAGTGATCAATCACGGGCATAGCATACACAGACACACAATGTAATCACTGATCTTAGACATAACATTCAGAAGTAAACTTAAAAGATCATTCTCGACAACCACAAAGTCATTTACATGCATTGTTAGTTAAAAAAACTCTCAAGTCATTGAGGAGCAATTTGAGGACAATGGAACTCTCCGGTCTCCTTCAACACCTCTCTAAATATGAAAGCTATTAACCGTTTTTGAACAATCGAGACGCCCTCAGTGTCGAGCTCATCTGTAGGGAACTTCAAAGTCTGCACATGGAAATTAAATAGCTAGGTTAGGCACGACGTCCGAACGATGAAAAATAGAACTACATATAGTGTAATGACACTAACCTCCAGATCTACCGAACTAGAGCCAACGATCTGCAGCATATATGTCGCCACATAGTATCCACAGAGATTGCTGCCCGGCGGCTGCTTGTGGCACTGTAGAAATCATGGTTACTTGCAGGGTAATTTAGTTTTACCGAATACATATTAGAACGTGCGAGGTGATTATTCTTGGGCGAGGGAGGAATTATTACCGGGAAATGAAATCGGTGGGTAGGTTCGGTTTTTGTTGTTTTCACAAGCCCGCCCTTGGCAACATATTTCTTGAACGCCCCGTTGAGCACCGTCGTCAAATCTGCGTACTTCTCTGGTGGGTAGTCCCTAGAGTCGAAGTACGTGGCATGTAGACGTTCTGGCTCGAGGCCGACGAGCATCCAGTGGAAGCCATAGTTGTACGGTAGAAGAATGGCGCGCTTAGTACACTGAACGAGCATGGCGTCCGAAATGTAATCCTCGACCTCGTTCGGCTGGAATTGGACCATTGTGCATATGACCACTCCCGGATCGAGGAATCCGATATTAGGGTTATCTATCCTAGCCTCTTGAATCATATGTCTGCACATAAAAGTAATGTCATTGAAAGAGCGTATCAATAAGTTAGGCAATTCATTTAGCTTAAACAGTGATTGAGAACACTTACAGTGTCCAGCATCTTAATAGGCTGGCATCGAGGGCGTCATGACGGTAGAGGTCTGATAAATCCGAGAACTCAATGGTAAAGGTTCCACTTGCATGAAGGAAATGTTGCCGCTTGTACGCGGCGCAGATATTCTGAGGAAGCTCTGTCTCCTCGTTGGACCTCTTCATGTAATAATCGTGCAAAATCGTGGCTGCCCAGCCAAGTCGCTCTAACGCCGCCCGTGTCACTAGCGGCTGCCGTTCCGTGTATTTTCTTATCTCGGGTTCTTCGTCTACCTCTTTGCCCTTAGCCAACTTTGTGCTATTTCTGGTGGCCCTACGCTGAGCTTGAGGAGCTGTTTTGGCAGCCTGTTGGCTAGATCTGCTAGATTGCTGAGATCGTGCTGAAGCGGATTTCACCTTCGGTGGAGGAGGACGGATTGAGAAATCTTTACCGTAATGCACCGGAGACAGCGGCCGTGGAGGAGGTGGAGGGGCAACTAGGGAAATGTACTTCTTCGGCCACTGGATGAACGTGTGGATGGCCTGCCCCAGTGTCGTGACGTCGTCCTCCGGCGGTACAGGAAGTCTGAAGGATCTGCAATTCGCATGCACCATGTCCACTGCCACCTTAGCTTTATCCGCCGCTAGCGGAACTCCGTGCACCGTCATCGTGCTTTCTGAAGGTGGAAATACTAACCCCTGGCCAGCCTCAAGCATGTCACCGGGGCCAAAACTGCTGGGCACGAGGAGTTTGCACTTGGTTGCCACCGCTATCTCGTCGAGAGGGAATCTTTCATTGACGTCTTCAGGCAGAATAGGGTCGAAATTAGGTAAGTCGTCGGCGCGGTCGTCATCTCGAACGTGCTGCGGTGGGGATTGTTCTTCCACGTCTTCGGCATTCTCGTTTTCCACGGATGCGCAGCTACTCCGGCGCCGACCATGTGGGGATGAGGCTGCGGGGCTGCGTTCGGCCCCGGCGGCTGCATCCTCCTGCCTTATCTGCCGTACCCGTTCTTCGACCCTTGCATCGATCCTCTCTTGTAGGCCTGCAAATATTTCATCCATCAGCTCTTGCTTCATCCGTTCACGCTCGGCTGCCTCGCGCTCTGCTTTTGTTCTCCTCCGACTCCTGTACTGTCCCGCATCGTCCGGGAATCCCAGCTTCCATGGAACCGTCACCCCTAGGCCACGCGTTCGACCCGGGTGCTCTTTGTTTCCCAGAGCCGAGGTTAGTATGTCCTTCTCCCTGGCTGTTTGGAAAGTTCCTTGGGCGGATTGTTCTGATAGTCGCATGATGTTTTCAGCCACTTGGACGGTTTCGGGCTTGTTGAAGGCGACGGTGCCATCAGCCGAGATGTTGGCCCTCGCGCGATACCAGTTCCGGGCCCGCCTCTCTGGGATCTGGGAGAACGGGGTGTCGCGACTCTCCTGAGACGCCCGCTCGTCCTCTGTTCTCCATTCCAGCTCTTTGCGCGCGTACCCCCCGCTTCCAAGCCTGTGGGGGTGAACGTTGCATGCCTGACGGGCCCTGTTTGCCTGGCTCTTCTGCACGAATTCCTCCGACGTGCACCTCTCCACGAATTCCGCCCATTGATCCTCCAGGTACCCGTAAGTGTTCGGGTCCTGCCTGTAGGGCATAAGATCGTTCTTGACGTACGTGTTGTACAGCTCGCTCTTGAAGGTCTTCCACGCTTTGCCCATCTTCGCTTTTGCCTGTCTTTCCACGGCCTGCTCGGTACCTTCCGGGAAGTCGAACTGTCCTTGGATGGTGTTCCACAGGAACTCTTTCTCGTGATCCGGCACTGACGGCCAGCTGGCGTACGTTATCGGGATCTTTTCCCTCGCCAGTGACGCGCACGCTCTACGGAATGCCGCCTGAGCCTGCTGAGGCAATACGGGCACACCCTCAGCACTGACTTGAGTTATCGTGAAGTGACCCGTAGGCATTTTATTTTTGCCTCGGCCACCTCGCTTTCGCTTCTGCCCACCCGATTCTTCGGTTTGCTCACGAGACGAGGCTTCTGCAGGTTCGGAGGGCATCGGTAGAGGCGGTTGAGCCGGTTGAGGAGACACGTGCGGCTCGTCTTGTCGGGGAGAAGAGGCCACCGGCTGTTCACGTTCATCTCCTCCGGACGCCATCTTCAAAAGACGAAAAATTCAGATATGCCGTACACAGACTAGATTGTAGACATTTTCATATAAAGACACATACTTTATGAATTAAACAACCTCGTAAATAGTGCTAATGTTCGTAATCTCATCATAAATATCTTCCTGAACTCTTTTATACATGAGGGCTACATGAGTTATATATGTCTTTGCCTCCGACTTTGCTTTACTCTCCGATGACTTAGACTGACGCTTACGACGGAGCCACGACGAACTGTTTACTATATCTGCCATAGTCTGGCGCTTTGCATCTTCCCTCCATATCTTCTCCATTCTCTGGATCGTGCATTGTATTTATACTCTTTAAATCTAAATGTACTCTCTATTTACTTCTTTCTCGTTTATTACTCTCACCACTTTTCGTTTTTTCTTTTACATCTCGTATCTCGTTCATTTGAGCTTTCTCTCAAGTTCTTCTCACTCTTATATCTCGCACAAATACTCTTCACAACTACTCGTATGAATTCATTCTCTATTCAATTCATTCGTTTATCTAGATAAAGTTATTCTGTTATCACTCTTCTCCATTCTCTCGATCGTGAAAACAAAGACGATTTGGTGTCTCCGGTGCATGTACTTAAATAAGAATAATGAAGGGGGCAAGGTGAAGACGGAGACGGTGAAGACGGAGATATACATGTACAACTTTCCTCAACATACAGTCAGATTTGCAATGTCATTATCGAGAGTAAGTATTGATAATACAAAAGACCAAAGTGAAGATAACGAGAACACACGTAGCCAACATATAGTAATTTTATCACTCATGGCCTTCTTTAATTCTTCCCAAGTTTTGATTGTCCATCTATCTGGACCACACTTCGATCAGTAGCTAGCATAGTCTATGAACTCCTTGGTGGCTCTTGACACTTGGTTACGAACCATTAGGACCTTCTAAATTTCAATCTCCATATGTTGTACCCAATCAAGGTATTCCTCCAAATCAGTGCTCCCATAGAATGATCAATAGTCATACTTACAATCTGCCATGATTAATGGCACAAAAAGATGTATATTGGCACAAAGTATGTGGAATCACTCAATCTCACCATTCTAAAACAAGTGTGATCTTACCATTCCGATGAGAATTCAAAAATGCAACATACACTTGTGATAGCAGAGAAGTACAAGGTGATGATTGAGCGAATTCAAAAGTGTGAGTCAAAGCACAACAATGGGTTATAAGTGCACGTAGCAGCATAATTTGTCAACTTTAAATATAGCTCCAAAACAAGGAGGTATTAGCTGAACACTTTTCAATAATACTTTGTTTCTTTCTCTTGTTTTTCTATTTTTTTTGTTCCAAGCGAACAAGATGTAAACATGAGCTCTAACAATTTTTTCCTTAAGTGCACAAACTAACGATGAATAGTCCTATAGCACAGCTAGTCTGAACTCGGATATACATGTTCATGGCTTATTAATAATTAGCATGGTTGGTTCACTAGTTGACTTAACAGGTTAACAAGGAGAAACCATGTTATCAGATCACACATTTATAAAAGAAAGGTCTAATCCACTGGACATATATCTACTGTGTTCCATAACCAACAAAATAATAACAAATCAGCATATATTTAACAAAACAAACACCTACTGAGACGCTTTCAAGGAATGCTGGAAAATTATGCAAGAATATTTAATATTCCATTTCTTTGTGGCAGTGGGAGATCACACAGAAGTTGTAGATTCCAATAGAAGTACCATATAAACTGCAAATGGTACAACAAGATTGTCTTAGTTACAGTCCTTACCAACACCAAAATCCCAACTATCCGCCTGATTAAACAAGGACCAGGAATCATATAGTGTGTTCTCAAGAAAGGTGAACACGAGCAACAGAGGTGAGATTGCGTTGAACAGTCCACAAAACATTATAATCCATGGATGCACAAATGGCCACATAAGCAATGCTCACCCTGGAGTAGAGGATCGAGGGCTGCGGTGGTCAGGGGAGCTCGAGGAGGTGATCGGAGGAGGCCGGCGGTCGGGGGAGCTCGGGGGCGGCGGGGTGCTCGGGGGGCGGGGAGCTCGGGGGCGGCGGGGAGCTCGGGGACGGGGAGCTCGGGGGCGGCGGCGGCGTCTGCCTGAGGGCTTCGGGGGCGGAGAGCTCGTCGGCGGCGGGGAGCTCGGGGGCGGCGGGGAGCTCGGGGGCGGCGGGAAGCTCGGAGGCGGCGGAGCTCGGGGGTGGCGGCGGCGTCTGCCTGAGGGCTTCGGGGGCGGAGAGCTCGTCGGCGGCGGGGAGCTCGGGGGCGGCGGGGAGCTCGGGGGCGGCGGGAAGGTCGGAGGCGGCGGGGAGCTCGGGGAAGAATAGGGCTAGGGACTTAGCGAAAATTTTGAAACTGGAGGGCGGCTGTCGAAAGAGGGGATTTATTATAGAAGGTAGTCCAGACGGTTCGCAATACAGAACCGTCCGGACTAACAGTGCAGACGGTTCTCCATATGGACCCGTCCGCACTAACGTTAGTGCAGACGGTTCTCAATATGGAGCCGTCCGCACTTATGTTGCAGGCGGGACCCTGCTACATTAGTGCAGACGGTTCGCAATATGAAGCCGTCCGCACTAACGTTAGTGCGGACGGCTCCACATGGAGGACCGTCTGCACTAATGTAGCAGGCGGGACCCTGCTACATTAGTGCAGACGGTTCTCAATGTGGAGCCGTCCGCACTAACGTTAGTGCAGACAGGTCTCAATATGGAGCCGTCTGCACTAATTAGTGCGGACGCTTTCCAATATAGAACCGTCTGGACTATTAGTGGACCGTGCAGAGCCGACGCGGGGTGTGACTTTTAGTCCCACCTCGCTAGTTTACGGAGGCATCGACCGGTTTATATACCGTTCTTTGAGCGGGGCTGTCGAGCTTCTCTCAACTGAGCATATTTGTCAGATCCTCCGCCAGGCCACTGGGCCGCTGGTCAGTACGGGCATGTGCCCGAGTCGCCTGTGATGGGCTTGATTTGGGCTTCGGCCCATGTCGCCTGTCATGGGCTTGATTTGGGTGCAGGCTTTGGAAACCAAAACCCCAGTGGTAGGCTTGTTTTTTTCCTTTTTTTACCTATTTTTATTTCATGTTGCATTTAATGGCATTTTTCTTTGCTAAACCTTCTCAAATTTTTACCATAGCCTCTAGGTGTCATATGATGAAGCAATGGAAAGTTTCATGTTTTTCTGACTTCGTTTACATTTTTTGGAATTAAAAAACCAATAACCTCCATGTTCGGGGTCGAGTCTCGGCACCTTGATGTTTGGAATTCCTTTCCTTTTCTTGGGTAAGGCCTAAACATAGACTAAAGACTACCATTAGGATTTTTCAACCCAATTTTACCAACTTTTTCATGCACTTGCAGTTCAAATTTGAATTATATTCGCTAAATGCCTAGAAATGCACTAAATGACTTAAATATAGCAAACGAACCCCGAAAAATGCCAAATTTTGACATGGAACATGTAATGGTATATCTTGAGGGTAGAAAAAATTTCAAGGTTAACCGATGAAGCAACCGTCACTTTGCCTTCAAATCTGACCCGTTCCCTCTCAAAACCTAGATTCTTCCTCGGAGATCTTGGGGTTTCTAAGTAGTATACGTCACAACTTTTGCAAAACCTTCTCAAATTTTTACCACAGCATATTGATGCCATATGAGGGCACCATGCCAAGTTTCATGTTTTTCTGACTTCGTTTGCATTTTTCTGAATTAAAAAACCAATAACCTCCATGTTCGGGGTCGAGTCTCGGCACCTTGATGTTTGGAATTCCTTTCCTTTTCTTGGATAAGGCCTAAACATAGACTAAAGACCACAAATAGGATTTTTCATCATAATTTTGCCAAATTTTTCATGCACTTGCAGTTCAAATTGGAATTATATTCGCTAAATGCGTAGAAATGCACTAAATGACTTAAATATAGCAAACGAACCCCGAAAAATGCCAAATTTTGACATGGAACATGTAATGGTATATCTTGAGGGTAGAAAAAATTTCAAGGTTATTTATTACTAGAAATAGGGTTATCTATTACTAGAAATGACTTAAACTTCTGAAAATCATAGAAAATAGGGCAAGCAAATGAGTATAAAAATTCACCAAACTTCAGGGATGGACATAAATAGGGGAACATTAACTTCATGCCAAATTTCAGAATTCTTGGAGAAGGATAGGACCTAGCTCTAGTTCAAATCATCGAATTAGGTCAAACCCTAGCTTTGAACTAGAACCCTACTCAAATGAACTCCAAATCAACTCAAACTTCTACAGAAGGTTCCAAATAATGTTATAAGGCCCCTGTAAAAAGTTCATAATTTTTGGACAAATATTTATACATAAAATGACAGCAGGAATGAATCTGTATAAAAGAAAAAGAAAAATCTATAAAGGAAAAGAGGCCGAAGCCTGTTGGGCCGCCTCGGCCGGCCCGTTTACCCCCGCGCGCGCCTTCCACCTTCCCGCGTTCCGCCTCTCCCACTGGAAAGCGCCCCCCACGCATTAGTGCAGACGGCTCCATATTGAGACCTGTCTGCACTAACGTTAGTGCGGACGGCTCCATGCGGAGAACCGTCTGCATTAATGTAGCAGGGTCCCGCCTGCAACATTAGTACAGACGGCTCCATATTGAGACCTGTCTGCACTAACATTAGTGCGGACGGCTACATATTGAGAACCGTCTGTACTAATAGTGCAGGCGGGACACTTATTAGTGCAGACGGTTCTCCATATGGACCCGTCCGCACTAACGTTAGTGCAGACAGGTCTCAATGTGGAGCCGTCTGCACTAATTAGTGCGGACGCTTTCCTTTATAGAACCGTCTGGACTACTAATGCACCGTGCAGAGCCGACGCGGGTTGGGACTTTTAGTCCCACCTCGCTAGTTTACGGAGGCTTCGACCGGTTTATATACCGTTCTTTGAGCGGGGCTGTCGAGCTTCTCTCAACCGAGCATATTCGTCCGATCGTCCGCCCTGGCTACTGGGGCCGCTGGTCAGTACGGGCCTGTGCCCGATCGCCTGTGATGGGCTTGATTTGGGCTTCGGCCCATGTCGCCTGTGATGGGCTTGATTGGGTGCAGGCTTCGGAAACCAATACCCTAGGTGTAGCCGGGCATTTTTTCATCTTTTTACCTTTTTTAAATTTCATGTTGCATTTAAAGGCAGTAATAATGTGTAGTAAACTAAGGTTTTATATTACTCTCTTCATTGGGAACTCATAAAATTGAATGCAAAAAATGCCTTAAACTTGTAAAATTCATAAAAACTTCATATGAACTCCAAACGAGTTGAACTTTTTTTATAAATTCATATTTTCATATGTACAATTTCATGGTACAACTATTTTCATATTTTTATTACATTAATAGTTCATACAAAAAACCCTGGTGACGATACATAACAATCGGGTTAGATCATAGAAAATAACCTAATCTCCTTTAACAACCAGCCCTTCTTGATGATCGACGCGCAGATAGCAGGTGGCCCCGAACGGTAGTTGTTCTTCGTTGAGCGCGGTGCCGTCTCCAGGAGGGTACTCATCAAATTGATTGTACTCTTCCTCGTCCACGACATTCTCAACTCCGACAATCCTTCTTTTCCCCTGAAGGACTACGTGAAGTTTCTGATTTGCCGGGTCTTGGACATAAAAGACCTGAGTAGCTTGTTTAGCGAGTACGAATGGTTCCTCTTTGTATGCGGCACGTTCGAGGTCCACTGTAGTCATGCCGTACTTGTCGACCTTAACACTTGAGAGTGCGACCCAACGGCACCGGAAGAGGGGGATCCTGAAACGTACATAGTCGAGTTCCCAGATCTCCTCAATGTACCCGTAGTACGCACACACACCACGTTTGTCCTGGAAGGCATCTATGCGGACACCGCTGTTTTGTACCGTGCTCTTCGTATCCTGTGCTCTGGTATAAAAGGTGTACCCATTTATGTCGTAGGCTTCAAATTTCAGGATCGTGTGACTTGGCCATCTGGCCAACCAGCCAATATTCTCCTCTGTTGTACTATTAGCACTTCGAACCCGCAACCAGTTGTTGAAGCTGCGGTTGTGCTGTCTGGTAAGCCAAGCCTCCGTACGGCCTGGATTCTCTCTGCGCAGCTCGTCCTTATGCATGTTGATATACGGGGCAACTTCAGTCATGTGTTGCAAGACTGCGAAATGGGCTTGAGATAACGACGCGTAGTCAGGGATGAGTGTTTTCCTTCCTATGGTCCCTTTGCCATCCAGTCTCCCCTCGTGGCGAGACGTAGGCACACCTATCTGTTTGAGCTGGTCCATGTAATCGACACAGAACTCGACCACCTCTTCGGTTGTGTAACCTTCGATGATGCTGCCCTCTGGACGAGATCTATTTCGTACGTACTGCTTGAGAATTCCCATGTACCGCTCAAACGGGTACATCTGGCGTAGAAATACCGGTCCACAGATCTTTATCTCTCTCACGAGGTGGACGGTAACATGGACCATGATATCAAAAAACGACGGAGGAAAGTACATCTCAAGATGACATAATGTCTTCACCAGAGCGGCCTGCAACACATCTAGTGCTTCGGGATCGATGACCTTCTGAGAGATTGTGTTGAAGAAGTAGCACAGCCTAGTGATTGTGTCTCGGAGATAGCTCGGCTGGATATTTCGGATTGCAACAGGAAGCATCTGTGTCATCAACACATGGCAATCGTGGGACTTCATGCCGAACAATTTTAGATCTTCCATCGAAACAAGTTTCGAGATGTTGGCGGAGTAACCGGACGGAACTTTCACACCTTGCAAGCACCGGCATAGTTCGGTCCTCTCGGCCTTTTTCAGGTTATAGCAGGCCGGAGGAAGCCTTGTTCTGCCTTGTTGGGAGGGCTCAGGTGCCAACTCGGGCCTGATCTTCATGTCTACTAAGTCGAGGCGTGCGTTGAGGCCGTCCTTCGTCTTCCCTGGAATATTGAGTAAGAGACCAATCAGGCTGTCACACACGTTCTTCTCTACGTGCATAACGTCGATGCAGTGGCGAACTTCAAGGTGCTGCCAGTAGGATAACTCCCAAAATATTGATTTCTTCTTCCACATGCCGCTGGCCTTCGCTTTTTTACCACTCTTTCCAAGGACAACATCGATATCCTTAACCATATCGTACACCTCTTGCCCGCTGTAATGCCTTGGACATAAAGCTCTCTCCCTCGTCCCGTCAAATTGGTCCTTCATGTTGCGGTACGGGTGATTCCTCTTAAGGAACCTACGGTGGCGCATGAACACCGTCTTACGGGAGTGGGCCAGCCACCTACTCGCCGTACCATCCAAGCACTGAGGGCAAGCCTTGTCTGGCTCTTTACTCTGGCCCGAAAGGTTGCGTAGGGCAGGCAAATCATTGACCGTGCAGAACAACATGGCGTGTAGGGTGAAGTTCTCTTGTTTGTACGCATCCCATACCTGCACCCCTTCGTTCCACAGTGTTTTCAGATCTTCCACCAAAGGTCTTAGGTAGACGTCAATATCGTTCCCAGGTTGCTTCGGCCCTTGGATAAGCAGTGACATCATGATGTACTTCCGCTTCATACACAGCCAAGGTGGTAGGTTGTACATACTAAGAGCAACTGGCCAAGTGCTGTGCCGGCTGCTCATGTTGCCGAAAGGATTCATTCCGTCCGTGCTCAACGCGAACCTTATATTCCTCGGCTCTGCACCGAAGTTTTCGAAGATCATGTCGATGTTTCTCCACTGCGCGGAATCGGCAGGGTGTCTTAGCTTTCCATCTTTCTTACGGTCCTCCGAGTGCCAGCACAACAATTTGGCCTCTTTTGGGTTCGCGAACAAACGCTTTAGACGCGGAATTACGGGCAGGTACCACACCACCTTAGCGGGAATTCCTTTCTTCGGCTCGATGGAAGACTCGCTGTCGTCT
Source organism: Stipa capillata (assembly GCA_019208055.1). Classification (NCBI taxonomy): domain Eukaryota; kingdom Viridiplantae; phylum Streptophyta; class Magnoliopsida; order Poales; family Poaceae; genus Stipa; species Stipa capillata. Next base: position 265,780 of record JAGXJF010001154.1, read on the forward strand.
GGTTGGCTCTTACGGTTGTAACGAGATGCTTTGCACACTGGACATGAACGCAAGTTCGATAATTCATTACGGTACAGGATACAGTCGTTCCGACATGCATGTATCCTTTCTACCTCCATCCCCAGGGGACAAACCACCTGCTTTGCTCGGTACGTGTTTTTGGGCAGCTCGTTACCATCCGGAAGCATCTCGGAGAGGAGACCTAGGAGCGCCGTGAAACTCTTGTCTGACCAACCATGGCTGGCTTTCAGTTGGAGCAGCTCGAGCACGGATGACAGCTTTGTGTATTTCGGCTTGCAACCCGGAAACAAAGGTTTCTCTGAGTCCTCAATCAAGTACATGAACTTGTGTAAGTCTCTCTCAGTATTAAAGTTCACGTCGGCATCGCGCAGCATCTGATCCAACCTATCATCGTCCTCTGCGCCACCACAGTCATCGTCTGCACCTACTTCTCGTGGCGGCACAATCATCGTCTGCAACTACTTCGTCCCCATGTTCTCTCCTTTCGTTGACTTCGGGTTCTTCGACGATGCCACGTCTTCCTGTGACATGTTCTGCTCTTCACCATGTTTGGTCCAACACGCGTAGTCCGGTTTGAAGCCCCTAATAATCAAGTGCGCTTGGATCTGTAGCGCTGAGTGTGTCCGAGAATGATCTCTCATTTCTACAGTCGCAACAAGGACAATATATATAGTCAACACCCTTCTTCAACCTATCATCCTCGGCAACTCTCAGAAAATTCGTCACACCGTCAAGGTACGCTTGGTTCGTACGAGAACCGTACATCCACACCCGATCCATCAAGCTACACGCGCTGCACAACAAGGAAATTAGTGTTAGATTGACCTAATAAAAGAAAGCGACCTAGCTTCTCATCGCGAAAAAGGAGCTTATCTAGAAATCGTACTGCAGTTTAAGGGTTTAAGGGTACAAACATAAATATCAAAATGCGGAACATCGGCTGAGATGAAATGCATGTCACCGAATAGATACATAAAATAAGGACTAATGCAAATAGAATCAATT